>CM033649.1:91737977-92044361 GCA_019512145.1 Engystomops pustulosus
ACAGTGCAGTGGATAATACACACAGTGATGTCACAGTACTGGATACTACACACAGTGATGTCACAGTACAGGATAATACACACATGATGTCACAGTAACAGGATAATACCCACAGTGGCACAGTACAGTATCAGACATGTGACCAGTAGGATATACACACAGTGATGTCACAGTACAGGTAAACACATGATGTAACAGTTACACATGGATAATACAGTGGATGATCACAGTACAGCGAATTATACACATCAGCGATCCGTACACAGTACCGAGATAATACACCAAGTTCATGTTCACAGTGACAGGGAGAACTACACACAGTGATGTTCCACAGTACAGGGTAATACACACAGTGATCACAGTACAGTATATACGCACGCGATGTCACAGTACAGGAGGGATAATACACACATGTGATGATCAACAGGTGCAGGGATAATACACACAGTGAGTCACAGTGCAGGATAGACTACACACAGTGATGTCACAGTCAGGGATAATACACACGTGATGTCCAGTGTGTAAGGGCACTACACAAGGATGTCACAGTACAGGATAATACATCACAGTGATGTCACAGTACAGAGATAATACACACAGTGATGGCACAGTGTATATCACAAGGATAATACACACAGTGATGTCACAGTCAGGGAACTACACCAGTGATGTCACAGCAGGGATAATAACACACAGTGTGTCACAGTGACGGAGAGACTAACATACACAGTGATGTCACAGTACAGTATACACACAGTGATGTCACAGTACAGGGCAGGAGACTACACACAGTATGTCACAGTCAGTACCTGATATACACACAGTGATGTCAAAGTACAGGATACATACACACAGTGTGTCCACAGTACAGAGTAATGTAACAGGACTAACCGTGCTGTCACAGTAATGTACATACACACAGTGATGTCACAGTGCAGGAGTAATACACACAGGATGCCCAGTACAGGGATAAATACACACAGTGATGTCACAGTACAGGGATAATAACACAGTATGTCACAGTACAGAGAGGGTAAGACCTCAGTGATGTCACAGTAACAGAGATAATACACATGATGTCACAGTAGAGGATCATACCACGGTATTAGTCACAGTATATGATTCTTTACTGTGACATCATTGTGTGTATATCCCTGTACTGTGACATCACTGTGTGTATTATCCCTGTACTGTGATCACGGTGTGTAATTATCCCTACTGCATCTGTGTGTATTACCTGTACTGTGACATCACTGTGTGTATTATCCTGTACTGTGACATGCTGTGTGTATTATCTGTACTGTACTGACTGTGTGTATTATCCCTGTACTGTGACTCACTGTGTGTATTATCCCTGTACTGTGACATCCTGTGTGTATGATCTCTATACTGTGACATCACTTGTGTATTTTCCCTGTACTGTGACATCACTGGCGTGTATTATCCCCTGTACTGTGACATCACGGTGTATTATCCCTGCTTTGAACATCACTGTGGTGTAGGGATAATACACACAGCGATGTGTATTATCCCTGTACTGTGACATCACTGTGTGTATTATCCCTGTACTGTGACATCGCTGTGTGTATTATCCCTGTACTGTGACATCACTGTGTGTATTATCCCTGTACTGTGACATCACTGTGTGTATTATCCCTGTACTGTGCCATCGCTGTGTGTATTATCTCTGTACTGTGACATCACTGTGTGTATTATCCCTGTACTGTATCATCATTGTGTGTATTATCCCTGTACTGTGACATCACTGTGTGTATTATCCCAGTACTGTGACATCACTGTGTGTATTATCTCTGTATTGGGAAATCTCTGTGTATATTATCCTTGCACTATGTTTATTGTTTTCTATTGGACTCCTATTAGAACTTCCCAGGATTGTCAGTAGGTGGCAGTCTTGCTCTGTGATGATGGGTCCTGCACTGTATACGCTGTTAGGATTGAAGCTTCGTCATAATGTTTTATATTAGTTTTAATGAAAGTTTTTCTGAACCTCAACATGGGCGGATGTATATCATTTGGACATTTTTTTAGGGTCTATATTTTAGGTCTGTGTCCTATCTGCAGGTCCCATAGCCCATAACTGGAGTTGAAGTGATTGCCCCTGGAAATACTACTTACCGTCTTATCCACGGTATTGCCTACAGATGTCTGATTGGCCGGTGTCCTGGCTGAGCACGTTTCTGACTCTCAGGTCTGTTCCCATAAGGATGAATAGAGCACCTGAGTGCGTGCACCGCCATTGCTTCATTCAAACAGGTGTGGGTAGCGGACCACTCCACTTATTATTGGTAGGGGGAGCTCAGCAATCAGACACTTGATAATATAAATTCCTTTATTTATATAGCGCACACAGATTACGCAGCGCTGCACAGAGCTCCCCAGATCAGTCCCTGTCCCCAATTGGGCTCACAATCTAATTAAACTACCAGTATGTTTTGGAGTGTGGGAGGAAACCAGAGGACCTGGAGGAAACCCACGCATACACGGAGAGAACATACAAACTCTTTGCAGATGTTGACCTGGATGCGACTTGTACTCAGGTCCCCAGGGCTGCAAGGCTGTAATGCTAACCACTGAGCCACCGTGCTTATCACCTAACCCGGATACTCATGAGACAAATCCTTTAAATCAGAATGCACCCTATGGCAATATAGTGCCGCCATATACCTGCCTTATACTTTCCGCTATAATGAACCATAATGATATTAAGTATTATTACATTATTTTTGGGGACAATGCTGAAGCTTTTTGACCGTCGTCACCTATGAGGCAGAATTCTAGGTCGCCGCGTCCTATCTCCGTGATGGCGGTGATGTGCGCTAGGGTTACAGCGAGTTCACACATTGTTGTGACATATAAGCCGTCAGGTGGATTACACAGCGGCCCGGGAAGCAGTAGGGGTAGGATTGTGTTTCCTTGTATCCGGGGAGACAATCACCTTAGCAACAGAAAACAGAAGGGGACGGATTATCCTGCCTGCATGTCACGGGCAGGATGACAAGGAAGTGTCTGCTGCAGCACATTGCACCAATGCCCCAGCCTGCTAGATGTGCCCTGCACTAATGTGCCCGGTAAGATGAGCATAGCCCTCTGATACATTGTAACATGTCCTGCTGGAGATACATAGAGATCTATAGGTATAGAATAGTGGAGACCATACACTGTGTGTGATGTGCATGCTATCGCCTTGTTATAGGGAATTGCATGAACAGCAATTCCATAATATAACGACATCACTCACAATATAACATGGAGTGTGCTCGTACCCCCTATCCTATAGCTACAGGATGATTATTCCTATGGGGAAGTCAATAATTTGTGATACTTCATAAAATTTGGTAGCTTTCATCCCCAGTAGTGAAGTGAGATTGCAAGGATTTTTGCAAATTTTTTTGCACAGATAATTTTGGCACTTTTCATAAAATTGTCATTTATGTAGTTGTCTGTTTGCTGATTTATTCATGTCTCCTACTTCTTCTAAAGAAACAAAAAGTTCATGGAGTTCACAGTGTAGACAGTTTAGTATAAAGTAAGTGCCTGAGCTCCCCCTAGTGGTGGCTGCAGGTAGTCAGGATTGTATTATTATAGCAGTCATCCCATGTATCACTCTTAGTCTTATTATAAGGAAACAAAAAGTGTATAGAGTTCCATATATACACAGTATAGTATAAAGTAAGTGCCTGAGCTCCCTCTAGTGGTGGCTGTAGGTAGTCAGGATTGTTTTATTATAGAAGTAATCCAATGTTTTACTGGTACAGTCAGTCCCTAGGTTACGTATAAGATCGGTTCCATAGGTTTGTTCTTAAGTTGAATTTGTATGTAAGTCGAAACAGTATATTTTATAATTGTAGTTCCAGGCAAAATAGTTTTTTTGCTGCGGTGACAATTGGAGTTTTTACATTTTTTTGCTGTAATGGGACCAAGGATTATCCATAAAGCTTCATTACAGACACCTTACAGCTGATCAATGCAGTCTGGGACTATACTAAAGCATTCAGAGAGCTTCACCAGAAGTCACAGTGGTCAGAGGAGTCCGTCTTTAACTAGGGGTCGTCTGTAAGTCGGGAGTCCCTAAGTAGGGGACCACCTGTATTTGTATTCTAAAGAAACAAAAAAAAAGCCAATAGAGTTCAATGTATGCACAGTATCGTATAAAGTGCAAGAGCCCCCCTAGTGGTGGCTGCAGGTATTCAGGATTGTATTATTATAGGAGTAATCCAATGTTTTACTGTTATTTTCTTCTAATAAAGCAAAAAGCTTATAATGTTCAATGTATAGATAGCATAATATAAAGTATGTGTTTGAGCTCCCCCTAGTAGTGACAGCAGGTAGTTGGCATTGTATTATTAGAGGATTGATCTACTGTTGTTTTATTCTTAAAGGACATCTACCACCAGGATGAAGTATTGTAAACCAAGCTGTGCATCCCCTCTGGCAGGATCTGCTCTTCTTTAAGCTTCATATGCCCTTTTGTTTAAGAAAAAAAGAGTTTAAAATTATTAAAATTAGCCTGAGGGGCTCCCTGATCTAGTAACATTTATGGAGCCTAAAGCCCCTCAGGCTCATTTGCATGAATTGTAAAGCTTTTTTATCTTAAAAACATGGGCATATGAAGCTTAAAGAAGAGCAGATCCTGCAGAGCAGGTCAGTGTGTTTGGCTTACAATCCTTCATCCTGGTGGTGGATGTCCTTTAAGAAACACGGTTCAATGTATAGACAGTATAGTATACAGCATGTGTGCGAGCTCCCCCTAGTGGTGGCAGCAGGTAGTCATTATTACTGTTATTCCCAATCCATCTGAATGGAGAGGCAGGATGCAAGGTCTAGCAGCTGATCAGCCAAGTGGGGGGGGGGGGGGGGGACAGGATCCCCGATCTTGTGATTAGTGATGGTAATACACTTCTACCCCCCTCCCTCACACCACCGGGCTGATAGCAGTTATGTGCCATTCGTATAGTGGACACCCTTACAGCTTTCCTCGGATACTGAAGGACGTCTTGGATTACTGGGCTGAATTGGATTGTTACCCTTGGGGCTGATGCAATCACCACTATATCACTAGTCACTCAGCTTTCCTAGGAGCAGATGTAACTATAGATGAAATCAAAGAATTTATCTGGGTTAAATATTCTTAGAATCGCCCCCGCCTGACACCTGCAGACCATACAGTGACTGCTATGCCTCTGCTATATACAGATTAGTCCCCGGGGAACCTGAATGACACATTTATCGCTGTGAAGTCTTTACAGAAAGAACAATCGTTGCCGCCAGCGCCGCCGCCGTCACCATGGTAACCCAGGTGAATGTTCTTTTATGTTTGTATAGAAGTGGGAACAATTGGCGCCCTGCTCTGTGGTTGCTCACTTTACCTGCAGCACAGGCATCCTTAAAGGGGTATTCTACTGATCGCAAGGTGCTGATAAGTGGTGGTCCCGACCTCCTTGGTGCCCCCACATACGACTCCGTTCACTGCAGAGTGCAGGTTCCCATAGAGAATGAATGGAGCAGATGTGCAGGTATAGCCAGCCCCTCCATTTATAGGGGGCACCGGACGCGATCAGTTTCCAGGCTGAGAGTATAGCTCCTTTTGTGGTTCTATATTAATCCCCCAGGGGCGCAACATGAGGGGGTGCAGAGGGTGCGGTTGCCACTGGGCCCATAAGGTCTAGGGGGCCCATATAGTGTACCTTTCCTAGTACTAGTACTGTAAACAACACATTATAATTGGGTGCCTGGCACACATTTTGCACTGGGGCTCATCAGCTTCACGTTACATTAAAGAGGACCTGTAACCTAAATTTTCGGCACTAGGAGATGTTACTAAAGTAAGCAGCTCCTAGTGCTTGAACAAACGCCGCAGTGTTACAGTGATAGCGTTACCAGAGACCTGCGGTAACGCTATCAAACACTGCGGCGGGGTACAGTGCAGTGGTGTAACTAGGAGAAGCAGGGCCCCATAGCAGGCTTTTGCATGGGGCCCCCTTCTCACTTAATAAAAATATACATATTAGTATACTCACACATACAAGTTACAATCACACATTTTATACATATACAGCATATATACATCACATATATGTTATATATATGTTATGCTGTACAATGTGCAGCATAATATGTATATAATGGTGCACATCCTCCACTCTTTAGTATGTCAGGTAGGATGCCGGGGCCCCCTGACACGGTGGAACCAAAAGCGGCTGCTATGGCTGCTACCGCTGTAGTTACGCCCCTGGTACAGTGTAATTATCAGACTGCTTGCAAAGCTGTCCGATGTATTCATGAGGGGGCAGTCCGAGGTGCTTCCCCGGACCGCCCCACTCGCTCCATAGGCAGTCACCGCCCCTAGCCATGCCCCAACTCCGCCCCCTCATGAATATGTCGGACAGCTTTGCGAGCGGTCCAACAATTATACTGTACTCCGCCTCAGTGTTAGATACCAATACCTGAGGTTTCCGGTAACGCTATCACTAACACTGCAGCGTTTGATCAAGCACTAGCAGCTGCTTATTTTAGTAACATATCCTAGTGCCGAAATTATGGGTGACAGGTCCTCTTTAAGTTAGTCCTGCTGCCTGTCACAAAATCTTCTGGACAACCCCTATAAATATAAAAAAGTCACAATTCTGCCAACACTAGATGGCGCTCCTGAGAACGATTATGTTAATCTGTGGACATGCAACTTGATTGGTCATATATCCATAAATCTAAGCATGTTATATATCACACAGCCCTCATCTAAAGGACAGGAGCCGGAGGGAGAGACAAAAACTACAGAAGGAACAGGTAAGTCGTCTGACATAAAATCAGTTTTTTAAGAAATGTTCTAGTCTAGTTTACGGGGAGACCTTCCCCCACAGTTAGCACCCATGTACAGACCCTTGTGTAACATACTAGGTAAAAGGATCAAAAATCTGAACCCCCAAATAATTTTTACTTGTGACACCAATTCAGCCTTTGTTTACTGATTAGGAATATCCGGGAGACCCCCCAATCCGTGTGATGGAGAGAAGATCAATGGAAACCTCAAGAAGAAACCGCACTCAGCGATCGACAAGCATAAACATGACGGTGATTATTTGGTGTATGTGATTGTCCACGTGGCCGGGCCCCAAATTTCCATCTCCCAATGAGGCCCAGTTATGGGTATAGGACAATCCCCTTTGATGGATCTACACTTCACGGTGTATGCAGAGAGATCATGGGCTGAGTCCTCATCATACATAGGGGGTGCGCCGCCTATTAGCTTGGAACATCCCCTTTAAGACCTATATAATCTTATTCTGTCATCTCCTTAAAGACGTATATAATGTTATACTGTCATCCCCTTTAAGACCGATGTGATCTTATTCTGTCATCCACTTTAAGACCTATATAATCTTATACTGCCGTCCCCTTTAAGACCTATTGAAGTGATTTAGCAAATATGATGAGGATAAGTTAATACTCAGGATTTCACTAACAAACTGCTGTTCATTCATTCCCAGATGACGACGCCGAGGAAGAAGAGGAGAAGGATGAGGATCCGGACGGAACCTACGATCTTATGGTAAAGGTCACTGCCTTTGTTGGTTTATTTTCTCTAGTCCTGCTTAAAAGGGTATTTGGGGCTTTAAATATTTATCACCAAGGCAGGGGGGTAACTACAGGGGTAACAGCTAAAGCAGCTGCTATGGGGCTCACAGTGTCAGGGGGCCCCAGCATCTCATAGTTACGCCACTGCACCTAGGCTTAGAATATCAAACGGGACATGGGTGACAGACCCAATAGGGGAATAAGGTTACTATATATCCTATATACATAGGAGAGACCTAAAGGATGTCTAATACTGGTTAGATGGGGGTTCCATTTTCTTCATGATTTAGGACATCTTCCCCTCCGGCCAATCATCAGCTTTTTGTCACTTCAGTCCAGACTCGCCCGCAACGAAATCCCCTATTTTATCTGGACAACCAGGCGAGATGCTGTGGACTGCAGGTTCCTGAAGAAGGATCAGATGATGAACCACTATGCCAAAGCCGGCTCCTTCACCACCAAGGTCAGTCCTACAAACTACGGGTAGAAGTCTTATCCCCCATTTAAAAAATTAAAGGAAATCTACCATCAAAATCCATCCTGATAAACCAGGGACACTTACCGTACTCATAGATCCAGGCACCGGGACTGTAGGAATTTTCTTATTTTTGTTATCCATGGCCTCCTGCCTTCTAAAATAAACTCTGAAGGGCATGTTACCAGAGCCCCTCCATGCTGTAGCTTCATAGGCTGTTACAGGGGCAGGGTTTAATATTGGTAATTATACTATAGCCCTGTGGTTGCTTGTACATTTTTATATGTTATGTTTGTATGTATTTTTCTTGGAAATTACTCCTAATAGGCTCTTTGACAAGGCGGGCCTGGTCTCTTCCCTTTAGGTGGGCCTCTGTACCAACTTAAGGAACCTCCACTGGTTCGATGAAGCCGACCCCGATTCTTTCTTCCCACGTTGCTACAGACTCGGAGCCGAGGATGAGAAGAGGGCATTTATCGGTACGATTGTCAGGTGCTTCATTGATCAAAAAGAATATACATCTTCTGTCTGCTCCTCGGGGGCGGGAATCTTTGTTGCCAATCACATCTCTATTATTATTTTCACAGAGTAGTTAAAAAAAAAAATATTCAAGCTGTGCTGTGATTGGTTGCTATAAGCAATCAGGACAGTTCTTCTCTAAGACATTTTTGATACATTTGTATAATCTCCATACATTAAAACACCGAGCGTTACGGCACTGAGAACAAGGAACCATCATCATCTCCCGTCTATGTGTTATAGAGATCACAGCAAAGTGACCAAAACCACACGATACTGCGAATACGATGGAGAAAACTCACCAGAATGTAGTGATCGGCCGCTCTGATTCACGACACTTGGCATAGAAATCTTCACATCTCTTAGTGGTGACATGACAAGAAGAGAGAAGAACGAGCCCAGAGCTCTCCCTGTACATAGGGGGCAGTATTATAGTAGTTATATTCGGGGGTCCCCGCACCCTACACTCTCATCATTGTGGGGGGTCCCCGCACCCTACACTCTCATCATTGTGGGGGGTCCCCGCACCCTACACTCTCATCATTGTGGGGGGAACCCGCACCTGAACCTCTCATGATAGCGGGGGTCTCTGCTGTCCCCCCTCTAGGTATATGACCTGTCCTGTATATCACACACAGACCCCCTCACCATGGCGCCGAGCTCCGTCTCCGCACACAGCCCCGGGCCCCGCAGATGCTCCTCCAGCCGCTCATGAGCGCTGAGCCCCGGTACATTGCAGCCATGGCCCCGGCTCCTGCACCGCTCATGCCGCGTCCCTGGCAGCTGACATCTTGTTCAGCACTGCGCATGCCCAGAGTACAGCAGCGCTAAGCCTTCCGGGAAATGTAGTTCCCGTATAGATGTACGCAGGCCATGCTGGGAGCTGTAGTTTCTCTCAACCACTGACCGCTAACTAAACAACATTCTCACTTCTCATACTGTAACACATTTCCTTCAAGCTTCTTAATGTATTAATATTCGTAGTATAGTAGCATACCTCCCAACTTTTGTGGAGGAGAAAGAGGGACAAAATGTCGGCGCGCGAAGCGCGCCGCGGCGATTTTTTTACCCACAGAAGCCACACCCTAGCCACGCCCCCTAACCACACCCCCTGGCCACGCCACTGCTCATACCTTCAACGCATCCACTGGCACCAGAGCATATACATACATACCATATACACAGCATATGCAAAAACACACACATCATATATGCGCATATATATATGTTTATATAAATATGTGCGTGTAGAAATACAGTAGATGCATATATACACAGTATATACTCCAGGAAAATACCAACAGCACACGCAATATATAATCATGTATACAGACAGCACTCCAAGACGTCCAGCATTAGGTGAAAAAAAATTTCTTCTTTATTCCAGTACTTTGTTGTACTTTTTAAACATGGAATAAAGAAGAACATTTTATTCACCTAATGCTGGAGTGCTGTCTGTATACGTGATTTTATACAGTATATACACATATATACAGTATATGCATATATACACAGTATATACATGTATACTCATATACACAGTATATACATGTATACTCATATACACAGTATATACACAGTATATACATGTATACTCATATATACAGATACACAGTATATACATGTATACTCATATATACAGATACGAGGACACCCGACTTACAGACGACCCCTAGTTAAAGACGGACCCCTCTGCCCACTGACCTGTGGTGAAGCTCCCTGGATGCTTTACTTTAGTCCCAGAATACAATGATCAGCTGTAAAGTGTCTGTAATGAAGCTTTATTGATACACCCCCCCCCCCACACACACACACAATCAACTAGTCCTAGGGGTACAGCTAGACGCGCCCTTTAAAAAAGCACTGTTAAGGAAAAAAAATGAAGGTTGCCATTGTCAGCTATAGTAGGTGAAATCACTCCTGAAAATTATAGGGAAGGGGCCAAAAGTATAAACAGCGATCATAATAAGACTATAATAATAAGTCTTTATATAGCGCACACAGATGACGCAGCGCTGCACAGAGATTACCAAATCAGTCCCTGTCCCCATGGCGCTCACAATCTAATCAACCTACCAGTATGTTTTTGGAGTGTGGGTGGAAACCGGAGGACCCTGAGGAAAGCTTTCCACAGATCCTGAGTGTCATGTAATTCTGAGTGTCAGTCTTAGCTGCGGTTCTGGTATTCTATTCTATAGTTTAGACTAGGTCTTGAAACGTAATTTAAGTGCATCAGGGAGGATTACTCCAGAACACAGATGAGTTAATACCTAAACATTCCGGAACTAGCAACATGTTTTCCATTATTAAATAAGTGACGCCGAACGCAAATATGTAGTTGTTTCAAAATGCTATTCAATCGCAACGTATGGCATAGCCTTACTCTCTCTATAGATCTTGAAAGACTCATACATCTGAATAGTTACATTCCTTCCCTTGCGCCCTCTTTGTTAATGTTCAGTCCACACTGCAGTTCTAGCCTTCTATTGATGAACCAGGAGGATTGGGATGAACAATTCCTCTTATGGTTTGTCCAAGTGTAAAAACTCAAGGATAATTACCACCATCCACATCGCATTCGTAAAAACTATTGTAAATCAGGACAACGCAACCCTGGCCTACAGCACAGCTCTCAATAGCAAAGATTCTTCTATATTTAACATGAAATTAGTTAATTACGGTATTATTATACGGTGACATTGCTAAATTATTAGACGTAAGCAATGAAGGTTAATGAACAGCTGGAAAGTGGGTCAGGAAGACGGCACTAGGTCATGTCCACCCCCACCGCTCCTTGTTGCTAGCCCCCTAGGCAAACAGATGGCGCCGTCTCTTGTTTATAGTAATGGAAGGTTGTCATGGTTACAGATCAGTCATAAATCTGCCAAAACACGTGTGTCTGTCTCTGGCCACCAAAATTCTGACAGGGATTGGCCCTGACCCATTAGGTTTTTGGTAAAATGGTCTAGATCTAGACAGTGTGGCCACCATGTACGCTTCTGTATGCCCTATGTTTATATTACTGCAAAACAAGATGGCCGCCAGTTTATGGTGTTGGACTGAGGCGCCAGTGGGTGGTAATTTAGGCAACTGTATATATTTCTTATGTAATGATGAGTAGTGAGGGAACGTCAAAAAAGATGTATTAAAATGGATAAAAAGAAAAACAGGAGCAGTTGCCCAAAACAACCAATCAGAATCCAGCTCCCATTTTCCACAGGTTATATTGAGAACGAAAGCTGTAATCGGATTGGTTGCTTTTCCCCTTCATACGTTTTGACTAGAATTTATCAAAATTCAACCACGTGGGGCATTTTAAAGAAAAATCTACCTCACAGTCTCCCTGATGGATGTTTGACAGAGTTACTATTCACCTATGTGAAAAAAAAATTTCCACATAATAACATGTCACTAGTCGTAAATAACTCATGTCCTCCAGGGGCCAAAAAAGTTCACTTTGCACTTCAGCCGTTACTGTCTGTATGTAAACAAACCGTCCGGGTCATCCAGAGCCAGAGGCACCATACGAACTGTAAAGCAAAGCCCCTCCACCTTCTCAATTATCTGCATTATACTGGCCAAAACTGGAGATAATTGTTACCATACTCACCGCAGGTTAGTCGCCATAAACTCACTGACCCCCTGTAATATACAGACTCTGTAAAATCT
Organism: Engystomops pustulosus; assembly: GCA_019512145.1. NCBI lineage: Eukaryota > Metazoa > Chordata > Amphibia > Anura > Leptodactylidae > Engystomops > Engystomops pustulosus. Next base: position 91,750,234 of record CM033649.1, read on the forward strand.
ACCATTTCTATAAATGTCACCCACAGATCTGACCTTTCAATAAGCAAGTCGTGTCAATTCCTGAGCGGAATAACACTAACATGTTAGACCACGTTCACACGTGGCCTTATCATTGCAGTTTTGAAATGTGTGCAGGGGAACCAGCTACTGAATTTCCCTGACAGAAATTTAGCATCATGTTCATCCAGACAAGCGTCTAGGGGTACAAATATGTGAAACCCGCCATTTTGTTGTGTCCGGGGCAAGCGTCTTGTGCCATCCCTTCCCGCACGCAACATTGGACGCTAGGATACAGAGCCCACCACAAAGCCAAGGGATACGAGTCGTGTGAACCAGGGCAAAACATTGCACAGGACTGTGGTTAATTAACTGATATTAATTGACCCCCGCATCACTTGTAAGGACCCTATATCGGGCAAAATATTTTTTTAAAAATCCTCATGTATAAGTTATCTGTGATGGATTTTCCTTCAAATCCACTCCAAATTCTGCAACTTGCAAAATTTGCAATTTGTCAACACAATGAACGCGGATTTGGTGCGGATTCTGCTATACAATTTTACGTTGCAAATGTCCTATACGTTGCAAAGGGTGAATTCAGCTGTGCAACTCCATAGCAAAAATACACATCAGTCATACAGTATGTAGCGCATCCGATACCCTATATACAGCAATGTATGTAGTGCCGTATAGCAGTAACACAGCTGTCACTATACGATGAGGCTACTCACGTTTCCTGTGGATGTCGCTGCTCCTCACTGTCCCCAGCGCTGCCACATAATGATGTTTTAGGAGGATTTGGTGTAAGATGAGCGCCGCACTCCCCCTTACCCAGCCTGCTCTACTGTAAGGAGTGACCTGAGGTCATTGCAGCACAATTCCCTCTCCCAGCAGTGGAAATAAATAGGAGCAGGGGTCATTAGTGGTCCTGCACATTCCAGGGTTTATGGACAGCTGCTCCCTCCACCTCCCAGGCTGTGTTTCATCGCCGTCCCAATAGCCTGATATCAGAACTAACGATTGCGAGAGGAAGCGACACACTGTATATAGGGGAAAGGTGGCGATCGCAATAAATAACAATATGGGTGCAGCTCGTGACTACTACAACGACTCATCATGTCTGGTGCAACGCGGTCAGGTGATGCAGGTGGTGAGGGAGCATCCTAGGAACCAGCTGCTGTCTATGTGAGAACTTAAATGGGTTGTCCATGACTTAACCCCTTGTTAGAGCCATGCACAATTCAGTTAGAGACGGCGCGTACAGTCACACATGGCGCTTATACTACGTTCACAAGAAAGCGCAATATTAACTCAATGAGGGAGATTTATCAGTTTTTCTACGCCAGTTTCTGGTGTAGAAGCACTTATATAATCGGCATTTCTTGCACATTGCCAGAAACTGATTACTCTTGCGACTACGCCACCTCCATGCCTTGTGGGAATGGAGGGGATGCAAAACGCAATGAAAACGCAACCAAAACGCAACGTGTGAACGCGCCCTTAGGGTGCCGTCACACGATTGCACTTTGACTCAGTTTTGAAATGGGAGCAAAGCACTCGGAAACAGGCCACAGCCGATCACGTATATGCATTTCTATGCAAACATGTGATCGGCAACCAACCGTCAGTGTCTTGTATTGCCTAAATGCAAGACACCAGGGGCTGGTTACCGAGTACTATCATTCTGGCTCGTAGATGTCTTTAAAGGGAACGTTTGGTGATAGATAGTGGCTCACACTTATCTTGAGTCGATAGATATAACATGACACTTAAAAAAGCTATCAGCATATGGTCCATCTTAAGATAAGGTGTGATGATAGATTGACATCAATTTAAATCAAAAAGACAATGTGTACAAATATACATCCACCGGGAACAAATATAGGACAAAGGCTTTCTAAGGGTATTAACCACAAATACAGGATATAACAATTCAGTAATTGTCCCTAAGACACGACTTTACAGACGACCACTAGTTTACAAGCGACCTCTGGCTGCCCACTGACCTGTGGTGTGAAGCCTGGATGCTTTACTTTAGTCCCCAGATACAATGATCGAGCTGTAAAGGTTGTCTGTAATGAAGCTTTATTTGATACACCCCCCACCACCACACACACAATCAACCTAGTCCTAGGGGTACAGCTAGCGCGCCATTTATAAAAAAAAGCACTGTAGGAAAAAAAACAAATGAAAGGTTGCCATTGTCAGCATAGTAGTGAAATCACTGCCTGAAAATTTATAGGGAGAGGGGCCAAAAGTATAAACCGCGTCATGAATACAGACTAGTACTAATAAGTCTTAGTATAGCGGCACAGATGGAACGCAGCGCTTCACAGAGATTACCAAATCAGTCCCTGCCACACCTGGCGCTGCACAATCATAACGTACACCAGTATGTTTTGGGGTGGTGGAAACGCTGAGGACCCGGAGGAAACCCGTGCAAACATGAGAGAACAATACAAACTCTTTGCTATTATAATATTTAACATAAGTTTTCTTTACTTGGAGAGAACGTAGAGAGTAGAAGACTCGCGACTTCATGGCATAGTCTCTTAGTCAGATATTTCCCTCGATCTGGAAGAGAACAGAGACTGATTGGGAGGTGGTGCCTATCCAGGACGATCACAGAAAAAAACGAATGTGTGGATTTTCAATCAAAATTAATAAAAAGTTTTTTTTTTAAAAATAAATTAGTTAATAGTACGGTTGTCGGCCCATACTACTGATTGGCCAGTTTTATCAAAGTCTCAGTCCTTTGTTTGTAGAGTCCAGATAAAAGTCTGACCTATGGTGAGGAGCCGCTTCCCCTTAGATCCCGGTAGTGGTGATCTTGTCCATCTATCACAGGGTGATGTCACCAATCAGGGTCACAGTGTCAGTCTATTGGTACAACGGCCTCTTGGTGGACGGGTACCAGGAGGAGGGACAAAGTTGCAGCTAATTACATTCATTAGTCACATATCTGGGTAAACTTTAAGATGGTCCCTTCCACAGATCCTGAGTGTCATGTAATTCTGAGTTGTCAGTCTTAACTGCAGGTTCTGGTATTCGATTCTTAGTTTAGACTAGGTCTTTGAACGATATTAGTGCATCAGGGAGGAAACTCCAGAAACAATGAGGTTATAGACTAAACATTCCGGAACTAGTCAACATGTGTTCCAATTATTAAATATGAGTGACGCGAACCATATTTAGTTGTTTTCAAAAATGCTATCAATCGCAACGTTATGGCATCGCCTTCTCTAACTCTATAGATCTTAATGCAAGGCTCATACATCTGAATAGTGTACAATCTTCCCCTGACGCCCTCTTGTGATTTTCAGTCCACACTGGCGTTTAGCCTTCTATTGATGAACCAGGAGGATTGGGTGACACAATTCCTCTTATGGTTTGTCAAGTGTTAAAAACTCAAGGATAAGTTACCAAAATCCAATCGGTCATTGCGTAAAAAACTATTGTAAACAGGACAACGCAACCTCGGCCTACAGCACGCTCTCAATAGCAAGATTCTTCTATATTTAACATGAAATTAGTTAAGTAGGTTATATTATACGGTGGACCTTGCTAAATTAGTAGACGTAAGCAATGAGGTTAATGAACAGCTGGAAAAGTGGGTCAGGAAGAAGGCACTAGGTCATGTCCACCCGCCGCTCCTGGTTGCTAGCCCCCATAGGCAAACAGCAGGATGGAGCCGTCTCTTGTTTATAGTAAGGGGACGGTTGTCCATGGTTACAAGATTCAGTCATAAATCTGCCAAAAAAAACACGTGGGTCTGTCTCGCCACCAAATCTGACAGGGAATTGGACGGACCCATTAGGGTTTTGGTTAAAAATGGTCTAGATCTAACAGTGTGGCCATATGTACGCTTCGTGCCCTATGTTTATATTAGGCAACACAAGATGGCCGCATTATGGTTGTTGGACTTAGGCGCCATGGGTGGCAATTTAGGCAACTTGTAATAGTTCTTATGTAATGATGAGTGTGAGTGAACGTCAAAAAAATGTATATGACAATGGATAAAAAGAGAAAAAAACAGGAAGAAGTAGCCAGGAGCAGTTGCCCAAAACACCAATCAGGAATCCAGCTCCCATTTCCCACAGGTTATATTGAGAACCGAAAAGCTGGAATCGGAGGTTGATTTTCCCTTCATACGTTTTGAGAGAATTTATCAAATTCAAACCACGGGGGGCTTTTAAAGAAAAAATCTACCTCCAGTCTCATGAGGAGTTTGACACAGTGACTATTCACCGAGGTGAAAAAATTTTTCCACATAATAAACAGCACTAGCATAAATAACTCATGTCGCCCCAGGGCAAAAAAGTTGCAATTTGAACTCAGCCGTTACTGTCTGGATGTAAACAAAAACCGTCGGGTCATCCAGAGCCAGAGGGCGGCACCATACGAACGTAAGCAAAGCAGCACCTCCACTATCCCCAATTATCTGCATTTATACTGGCCAAAACTGGAGATATTGTTACCATTACTCAGCGCAGGGTAGTCGCCCATCTAAAACTCACGACCCCCTGTAATAACAGCTCGTTTTAAAATAACCATTTCTATAAAGTTCACCCACAGATATGACCTTTCAATACGCAAGAGTTGTCAATTCCTGAGCGGAATAACACGACATGTTAGACACGTTCAGTGGCCTGATCATTTGCAGTTTTGACATGTGTGCAGGGGAACAGCTACTGAATTTCCATGACAGAAAATAAATTTAGAATCATGTTATCCAGACAAGCGTCCCCTCTAGGGGTACACATCTGTGAAACCGCCATTTTGTTGTGTTCGGGGCAAGTGTCTTGGCCATCCCTTCCCGCCGCAAACATTGGACGCTTAGGATACAGAGACCACCACAGCCAAGGGATACGAGTCGTGGGAACCGGGCAAAAAAATTGCACCGGACTGGGGTTAATTAACTGATATTAATTGACCCCCGACCAACTTGTAAGGACCCTAATCGGGCAAAATATTTTTTTTAAAAATCCTCATGTATAAGTTATCTGTGAGGATTTTTCCTTAAAATCCACTCCAAATTCCGCACTTGACAAATTTGAAAATTTGTCTGTCAACACAAGGAACGAGGGATTTTTGTGGTTCGGATTTCTGCATACAATTTTACGTTGCAATGTCTTACGTTGCAAAGGGTGTGTGGATTCAGCTGTTGCAAAACCCATAGCCAAAAAATACACATCATAATACAGGATGTAGCGCATCGCACCCTATATAAAGCAATGTATGTAGTGCCGTTTATAGCAGTAACCAAAGCTGTCACGATACGATGAGCGCTACTCACGTTTCCTGCGGATGTGCTGCTCCTCACGGTCCCCAGCGCTGCAACATAATGATGTTTGCGGAGGATTTGGTTGTAAAGATGAGCGGACTCCCCCTTACCCAGCCTGCTCTACGTGTAATGAGTGACCTGAGGTCATTGCAGCACAATTCCCTATCCCACCGTGGAAATAAATAGGAGCAGGGGTATTAGTTGGTCCTGCAATTCCAGGGTTTTTAAGTGGACAGTGCTCCTCCACCTCCCAGGCTGTGTTAATCGCCGTCCCAATAGCAGATATCAGAACTAATGAGTGCGAGAGGAAAAGCGACACACTGTAATGGGGAAAGTGGGGGTTGCCTTGTGCAAAAATAACAAATATGGGTGCAGCTCGTGACACTACAAACGATCATAAGATCTGGGGCAACGCGGGTAGGTGAATGCAGAGGTGTTCTTGTGAGGGAGCATCCTAGGAACCAGTGCTGTCTGATGGAGAACTTAAATGGGTTGTCATGACTTAACCCCTTGTCAGCCATGACAATTCAGTTAGAGACTGCGCGTACAGTCACACATGGAGCTTATACTACGTTCACAAGAAAGCGCAATATTAACTCAAGAGGAGTTTATCAGTTTTCTACGCCAGTTTCTGGTGTAAAGAACTTTATATAATCGGCATTTCTTGCACATTGCCAGAAACTGATTTACTCTTGCGACTTACGCCACCTACAGCCTTGTGAGGAGGAGGGGATGCAACCGCAACGGAGTTAGCCAGCAGGGGCTCAAGGGTGAGTGAAGACAACGTGGCGTTTTTGGGGCCGTTTTTAGTTTAGGCGTCTCACATTGTAAAAAACGCTGTTTTTGAAAAAGCATGCGTTTTTGTTCCGTTGTGTTTAATGCGCCAATTCGGAGAAAAGGAAAAGAAAGAAAAAACCGGACCAAAAAGCATGCGTTTTAAAAAACGGGTTCCTTTTTAACACATCGTTTGTTAAATCTGAAAACGAACTAAACTAAAACCGCCCAAAAACGGCCGTTAATTATCGCAAACACAGGCGGCTGTTCCCGATCGCAGGCGTGTTCCATAGAAACGCCGATGCGATTCAGCCCGAGGCCCCCGCCCCGGTGGGTGCGAACTTTGCTGCGTTGCAAGCGCAGACAAAGCGCCACGTGTGGCGCGGCTAGGGTGAGACACACGTGCTGTTTAGGTCTGATTTTTATAGTGCGTTTCGAGCGTAAAAACCGCATGCGTTGTGACCAGTTTGAATTAAGATAATTGTTCAAAACTGTCAAAAAGCAATGCGTTTAAACAGGTTTTTTACGATTCTGAAACGCACTAACTAAAACACGGCCCAAAACGGTCATAAAAACGCACGTGGTGTCTTCACCTCAGGTTGCGTCCACGCTTGCAACTTTGATCAGTTTTGAAAATGGGGAGCCCAAGCAAGCAATCGGAACAACAGCCACAGCCGATCATGTATATGCATTTCTATGCAACATGTGATCGGCAACCCAACCGCCCAAGGTATGATTGCAGTGTCTTGTATTGCCTAAATGCAAGACACCAGGGGCTGGTTACCGATTGCATGCATTCCCATAGAAACGCAATAGTGTGACAGCATCCTGAGAATGTTAGTATTGCGTTTCCTAATGTTATCACACATACAATTGGTAACCTGACCATGGTGTCTTGTATTGTTTACCGTATATGCGTTTTTAAACACATCCAAGACGCAAGTGGGAGGAGTTTGGCCAAAAACGCATATGCATTTAAAATCCCCTCCCACTTGTGCTTTGGAAGCGCTTAAAAACGTAGAAAAAAAAACCCACGTTGAAATGTGCCCTTAGGGTGATGCCACACATGGCGTTTTGAACCCGTTTTTGGTCAGTTTTTAAGCATCTGTTTTTGACCATTTTTAATTAAGATAATTGGTAAAACCTGTGAAAACCGGATGCGTTTTCAAAAAACGCATGCGTTTTTTAACGGACTGCTTCAAAACGCCATCACCCTTAGACTTTACAGCAAGCACCTACAGTGTATAGAACTATATTACCTGGCCTTTGAGGGCCACAGATTGGGGGGAAGGTCTGGTTGACTAAAAAAAAGTTGTGACTTGAGTAATATTTCAGCCAAAAATTCTAAGTGGGTGGAGATAATTGTATTTCCATTAAAATGGTTATTCTGGGCCACAGATTGTGGGCTTTCCCTGTAGGGCTTGTAGCAGGGCTAAACAATTCATCTGCAAGTATTGACAGATATGGAATCCGACAATAAAGTTTTAGCCAACAATAACCTGCAAGTTGTAGAAGCTCTAGCTGTGGAACTAAAAATATCAGCGTGCCCTCCCAAGGACAGAGCTCTTCCCTCTACAATTCCTCTTCGCGGCTATAACATATCAATGCAAACGTGAGCTAATTCCACTGCAAGACAGCTGCCTCTACAGGGAGCACCAAGATGTCGCCAAAGCGCCTCTGACTTCCGGGTGTACCAATATGGCGCCGCGCAGGGACCGGAAGTGGTCATCGTGCAGCGCTGACTGAGCCATTATATCGGGAAGAGGGTTCCTGGTGAGTCTGTACCTGCATGGAGACGAGTCTTCTGCAGGGAAATGTGATGGGGTTTGTTGTATGGGTGGTAGGAGGCTGCAGAGGGGCTGTATAACACGACTGGATTGGCTGTGGAGCTCCCCTGTAATACCGGCTGCTCAGCCATGGAGGACACATCATGTGCAGCTGCTGTGCGGTGTTCTGGGCCTCTGTATCTTCATGCATTATGTAAAAATGTGCAGATGTAGCAGAGCTGACAGGGCTATTCCAGGTGTTTCCTGTGTGGCCTTACATAGGACTGCAGAAAAGGCTTCTACATATGGGAGCCATCGCTGCTCCGCCCTGGAGACCTCCGAAAACTGCGGATTATGCAAGAGGGATCCATGAGCACCTGGACATTACCCCTGGATCACCGCCTGTGTGATACACGGAGGACCGGAGGCCGCAGGGCCAGTCACTGCCTCCTGGGGCTAATGTGTCATATATAGGGGTCCTCATCCTCGCTGCCGTGGCCGAAATCTGCTGCAGAACTAAATAATGCACCCTGGGTAAATTTCTGCTGCAGATTTTTATTTCTTTTTTTTCCACTGCCATGGACGGTCCATGAATTACTAACTGACTACACTACTGGGGACGGGACTCCTTGCATCATGGTGACATATAGATGATGCATGAAGTCCCTTCTGCCTTACTGAACAGCAAGGCTGCACTATAATAATGACTACAGTGGGGAAGAAAGCCCAGTCGCATAGACATTTTCTATAGAAACGGGTGTGATCGGTAACTAGAAGCCATTGTCTTCCATTAAAACAATGCATGACACCAGGTTCTGGTGACCAATCACCTGTGTTTCAATAGAAGCGCGTATATGCGATCGGGACAATGCCCGCCCCCGTTCGCTAGCGGTATGTGTGACCGTACCTGAAAGAAACCTACCATCAGGAATGTACTTATTAGGGTAGATCTGATGATAGGCATACTCCATGCCCCATGTCCATGTCCCACCTCCTTCCACTCTTGTACGACAGCTTGTGCGCCGCTTCTTGGACCTCTGCTCATGCACAGCAGCTCCTGCTCAGTACCGCGTCAGAACGCACGCACGTTTTCATGATCTGTGGGGGTTTCATCACTGAGACTCCCACCAATCTGCAATTTAGGCCCAATCCTGTTAGTTATCCAGTGGATTTATGGGAAAAAAGTGCGATAGTGTTGTCCCTTTTAAGAATTTATATTCACATGCAGCTTATTGTTTTGCATGTTTGATCCACAGTTTAGGCAAACTCCTTGGTTGTGAGCGGTGTGTGAGGAGAGAGATTGTTTGGTGCAGTACCAACCCCCCTCCATGATACAGCAACTACTACTTATAAGGGGATGGGTGTTATTAGATTGGTCCTTAAATACAGTTTCCTAGAAAATGTCAGTAATCATTCACCAGGGATGTGTGTGATCACCGGAGGGAGAAGCCGTCTGTTGTAATATGTATTCATGAGCACAGTGTTTCAGAATATACCTTCTAGTGATATTGCATTAATTAAAGGGATTGTCTGGGGGTTAAAAAACATGGCTGCTTCCAAAAACTGCGCCACTACTGACTATGGTTTGTGCATTTATTGCAGCTTGGCTCCATAGAGATGGATAGTGCTGCAGTACCGTGCACAACCTATGGTCAGGTTATAGGGCACCACGGTGGTGTAGTGGTTAGCATTGCAGTGCTGTGTACCTGACCCCATGGTCAACATCTGCAAAGCGTTTGTATGTTCTCTCTGTGTTTGCGTGGGTGTCCTCCGGTTTCCTCCCACACTACAAAACATACTGGTAGGTTTATTAGATTGTGAGCACCATTGGGGTCAGGGACTGATTTGGCAAACTCTGTGCAGCGCTGCGTAATCTGTGTGCGCTATATAAATAAATAATAATTATTAGTGTCGGGTGTGGCCTTCTTCATGGAGAAAAGCAGCCAGGAGTTGAGATGTGATACTGGTTTAGTGACAAGGACACTTTCCCTATAAGACCCTTGCATGCTTGTTGTCACATGTGAATGCACCATGTGGCAGCACAATTCCCTCAACCTTACTGCGTTATCTGCGCTCTCCTCTCTAATAGAAGCTGTCGTGCCGTTGTATTCTGCAGGGGATGTCTGTGTGAAGTTGGGGACACTTGGAGACATATTACGTTCCCATAGATATCTATCTCCATAAACTCTGAGGCAGATGGAATACCGCCATATGTATAAACCCTGAGACTAACTCTCTCCTCTTATCAGTCTGTATGATTATTAACTGTATGTCATCCCCAGGTGTGAATATAGACTATGGCTTCCCGTGCAGGTCCTCGGGCAACCGGGACAGATGGCAGTGACTATCAACATCGGGAGAGAGTGGCCAATCATTATCAAATGAGGTAAATCTGTCCGTCTCTTTGTGTATCATATCAATTCTCTAATTTCCAATCTCTAGCTTTCCCATGAGCTGAACTCTGCCCCAATGAATGCATTCCAAACATAAGTCACCCCAGGGCCACTAGTTTTGTGCATTACATTTCTCACTAGAGATCAGCATTGGTAACCGATACAGAGCTCCAAACCCTCTGCATCTCGCTGCACTTGTCATGTAATATATGTAGTCACCACTAGGGGGTGCTCACTGCATGTGAATTTACACAACTTGTACTGCGTTCAATAGTAAATCTGTATGCAGCGCCCTCCGTTTGCACTCTAGAGACCAGCCCTGACCTCCTCTTTCTTGCACAGCTATAGTTCGTTACAATGTATCGCTTTGGGGAAGTACAAGCACAGCACAAATCTCTCCAAACTTCCCTGAAACACTGTAATAAACTGCAGAGTCAGTTTATGAATTGTTTTATACTCTTTGCCAAAAGTTGGGATACTACACAGAAACTCATAAATCTGCATAGGAGCTGTATACATAATGCAGTAGTATTTTAATTTTTTTAAAAAACCAAACTTAAAACTTATTTTTTTTGTTTGTTTCAGTGTGTCACTAAAGAACGAAATCAAGAAACTGATCTACGCCCACATCGTCATCTGGGTGTTGTTGGCGGCTCAGGCCGTGGTGGCGCACATGAAACTGGTCCCTCATGATTTGGTAGCCATGCCGTACCAGTGGGAGTACCCCTACCTTCTGAGCATCGTCCCCTCTCTCTTTGGATTGTTCTCCTTCCCTCGTAATAACATCAGCTACCTGGTGATCTCCATGATCAGCACCGGCCTCTTCTCCATCGCCCCCTTGATCTACGGCAGCATGGAGATGTTCCCCATGGCGCAGCAGCTGTACCGCCACGGCAAGGCGTACCGCTTCATCTTCGGCTTCTCCGCCGTGTCCGTCATGTATCTGGTGATGGTAGTAGCTGTGCAGGTTCACGCGTGGCAAATCTACTACAGCAAGAAACTTCTGGACTCGTGGTTCACCAGTACTCAGGAAAAGAAGAAAAAGTGATCAGAGGGCGCAGAGGGGAAGGACTAGAGAAACGTCAAAGTTATCAGAGGGTGGACAGGAAGAAGAGAAGGACATGAGGTGCATGATGTGATATATAATGAGAATGGTCCATGCTAAGGGGAACACGACACAGGAGGGGCACAGCCCCCCAACACAAGGCCTTGCTTTATTTGGGGCGCATTTTACTTTTGCAAAACTTTTAAGGCTTTAAATGCTGTAAGGGAAATTTCTGTCTCCATCGTCTGTGCTTCCATGTGTGTTTTTAAAGATCATCATGTGAAAATAAATGAATATCTTGTATGAAAGTGAATTCAGAACCGCAACGGAGTTGGCCAGCAACGGGGCTAAGTGGTGAAGCACACGTGGCGTTTTTGGGGGCCGTTTTTTAGTTTACGGCGTCTGCACATTGTAAAAAACGCTGCTATTTTTTGAAAAACGCATGCTTTTTGTTCCGTTTGTTTAATGCGCAAATTCCGAGAAAAAGAGAAAAAACCGGACCAAAAAGCATGCGTTTTAAAAAACGGGTTCCTTTTTAACACATCTTTTTACAATCTGAAAACCGACTAACTAAAACTGCCCAAAAACGGCGTTAAATTAACGCAAAACACCCGGCGCTCGTTCCCGATCGCAGGCGGTTTACAGAAACGCCGATGCGATCAGCCCGAGGTCCCCGCCCCGGTGGTTGCGACTTTCTGCGTTGCAGTGCAGACCAACGCCACGTGTTGGCGCGGACCTAAGGGTTAGACACCGTGCTTTTTAGGTTGTTTTTATTAGTGCGTTGTTCGATCGTAAAACCGCATGCGTTTTACCAGTTTGAAATTAGATATATTGGTTCAACACTGTCCAAAAACGCAAATGCGTTTTTGAACCATGCGTTTTTTACGATCTGAAACGCGCTAACTAAACAACGTGCCCAAAACGTACTAAAAACGACACGTGTGTCTCACCTCAGGTGTGCGTCCACACGATTGAACTCTTGACTCAGTTTTGAAAATGGGAGCAGCAAAGCACTCGGAAACAACAGGCCCAAGCCGATTCATGTATATGCAGTTCTATGCAACATGTGATCGCAACCCAACCAGCCAGTGTACTTGTTGGCCTAAATGTCAAGACACCAGGGGCTGGTTACGATTGCATGCATTCCCATAGAACGCAATGGGTGACACATCCTGAGGGGCGGGCATTCACGTTGCGTTTGGCAAAACGCAGACGCAGACCAAAACCAGCGCCCACCGGGCGGTCCGCGTCCATCGCATCGGCGTTTCTCTATGGTATCTATTTTGAAAACCACGATGCGACTGGACCAGCGTGACGCGCCGGTGGGGGCGGTTTGGTCTGCGTCTGGTTTGGCAAACGCAAGTGGGACCGCCCTCTAATTCAGTTAGAATGCGGTCACAATGTACTGTGTTTCCTAACGCAAAGTTATCACCATACAATTGGTAAACCTGACCATTGTCTGTATGTTTACCTATATGCGTTTTTTAACACATCCCAAGACGCAAGTGGGGACGATTTTGGCCAAAAACGCATATTGCATTAAATCCCTCCATTGGTTCTTTGGAGCGCTTAAAAACGTAGAAAAAAAACCCACGTGGAAATTGGCCTTAGGGTGAGTGCCACACATGGGTTTTTTTGAACCGTTTTGGTCAGTTTTATTAAGCATCTGTTTTTGACCAGTTTTATTAAGACTAATTGGATAAAAAACCTTGTGAACCACCGCATGCGTTTTTTAACGGACTGCTCCAAAACGCCATCACCCTTAACTTTAAACACAGCAACACCTACAGTGTATAGAACTATAATATTACCTGGCCTTTGAGGGCCACAGATTGGGGGGGAAGGTTGGTTGACTAAAAAAAAGTTGTGACTTGAGTAACATTCAGCCAAAAATTCTAAGTGGGTGGAGATAATTGTATTTCCATTAAAATGGTTATTCTGGCCACAGATTGTGGCTTTCCCTGTAGGGCTTGTTGCAGGGCTTAAACAATTCATCTGCAAGTATTGACAGATATGGAATCCGACATAAAGTTTTAGCCCAACAATAACCTGCAAGTTGTGGAACTAAAAATATCAGCGTGCCCTCACGAGGACCGAGCTCTCCCTGTACAATTCCTATTCGCAGCTACTTATATATAATGCAAACGTGAGCTATTCCACTGCAAGACCTCGCCCCTACAGAGAGCACCAAGATGTCGCCAAAGCGCCTCTGACTTCCGGGTGTACCAATATGGGCGCCGCGCAGGAGGAAGTGGTATCGTGCAGCGCTGACTGAGCCATAATCGGGAAGAGGGTTCCTGTGAGGTCTGTACCTGCATTGAGACGAGTCTTCTGCAGGAAATGTGATGGGGTTTTGTTGTATGGGTGGTAGGAGGCTGCAGGGGGCTGTATAACACGACTGGATTGGCTGTGGAGCTTCCCCTGTAATACCGGTTCTCAGCCATGGAGGACACATCATGGCAGCTGCTGTGCGGTGTCCTGGGGCTCTGTATCTTCATGCATTATGAATAAATGTGCAGATGTAGCCAGAGCTGACAGGGCTATTCCAGGTGTTTCCTGTGTGTCCTTAATAGGACTGCAGGAAGGCTTGTACATAGGGAGCATCGCTTTGCTCCGCCCTGGAGACCTCGTAAAACTGAGGATTAGCAAGAGGGATCCATGAGCACCCGGACATTACCACTGGATCACCGCCTTGTGTGATACACGGAGGACGGAGGCCGCAGGGCCAGTCATGCCGCCTGGGCCTAATGTGTCATATATAGGGGTCCTCATCCTCGCTGCCGTGGCCGAAATCTGCTGCAGAACTAAAAATGACCCTGGGTAATTTCTGCTGGGATTTTATTTTTTATTTTGCCACTGCCATGGACGTCCATGAATTACTAACTGACTACACTACTGGGACGGACTCCCTGCATCATGGGACCAATAGATGATGCATGAGAGTCTCCTTCTGCCTTAAGAACAGCAATGCTGAACTATAATAATGACTACGTGGGAAGAAGCCCATCGCATAGACTTTTCATAGAAACGGTGTGATCGGTAACTAGAAGCCATTGTCTTCCATTAAAACAAGGCTGCACCAGGTTCTGGTGACCAATCATGTTGTTTCAATAAAGAAACGCGTATATATGCGTCGGGACAATGCCCGTCCCCGTTCGCTAGCGGTATGTGTGACCGTACCTGAAAGAACCTACATACAGGATTTACTTATTAGGGTAGATCTAATGATAGGCATACTTCCATTGCCCCCATGTCTGTCCCACCTCCTCCACTCTTGTACACCGATTGGCGCCGCTCTTTGGACCTATGATCATGCACAGCAGCTCCTGAGCCTCAGTACGCGTCAAACCAGCACGTTCTCGTGAGATTCTTGGGGGTTTCTCAATGAGCTCCCACCAATCTCAATTTAGCCCACTCCTGTTAGTTATCATGGATTTGTGGGACAAAGCGTCGATAGTGTTGTCCCTTAGATTATTATCACATGCAGCTTATGTCTGCAGTTTGATCCCGTGTAGGGCAACTCCTTGGTTGTGAGCGGCGGTTTGTGTGAGGAGAGACATCGTTTGGTGCAAAGTACCAACCCCCCTCCATGATAACAGCAACTACTACTATAAGGGGATGGGTGTTATCGATTGGCCTTTCTTAAATACAGTTTCCTAGAAAATGTCAGAATCATCACCAGGGATGTGTGTGATCACCGGAGGGAGAAGCCGTCTGTTGTAATATGTATTCATGAGCGCAAGATGCAGAATATACTGCTAGGAATTGCATTAATTAAGGGATTGTCTGGGGGTAAAAAACATGGCGCTTTCTTCCAAAAACAGCGCCACTACTGACTATGGTTTGTGCATTTATTGCAGCTTGGCTCCAGAGATGGATAGTCGAGCTGCGTAGTACCGTGAACCAACCTATGGTCAGGTTTATAGGGACCACAGTGGGTGTAGTGGTTAGCATACAAGCCTTGCAGCGCGGGTACCTGACCCCAGGGTGTCAACTGCAAAAGGGTTTGTATGTTCTCTCCGGTTTGCGTGGGTTTCTCCTCCGGTTCTCCCCACACTCCAAACATACTGGTAGGTTCATTAGACTGTGAGCCCCATGGGGTCAGGGACTGATTGGCAATCGTGTGCACGCTGCGTAATCGTGTGCCATATAAATAAATAATAATTATTAGTGTCGGTGTGGTGGCCTTCTTCAGGAGAAAAGCAGCTCAGAAACGTGGAGAGTGTATGGTGTTAGTTGACAAGGACACTTTCCACTATAAGACCCTTGCATGCTTGTTGTCACACTGTGAATGCACCATGTGGCAGCACATTCCCCAACCTTACTGCTTATCTGCCGCTCTCCTTCTAGATAGAAGCTGTGTGTCACGATTGTATTCTGCAGGGATGTCTGTGTGAAGTGGGGGACAACTGGAGACATATACTTCCATAGATATCTATCTGCCATAACAAATCTGAGGAATTAATACCACCCATGTAAAACCCTGAGACTAACTCTCTCCTCTTATCAGTCTGTATGATTATTAACTGTATATCATCCCCAGGTGTGAATATAGACTATGGCTTCTCCGTGCAGGTCCTCGGGCAACCGGGACAGATGGCAGTGACTATCAACAACATCGGGAGAGAGAGAGTGGCCAATCTTATCAAATGAGGTTAAATCTGCCCGTCTCTTTGTGTATCATACAATTCTCTAATTTCCAATCTCTAAGCTTCCCATGAGCTGAACTCTGCCCCAATGAATGGATTCCAAACATAACTCACCCCAGGGCCACTAGTTTTGTGTATTACATTTCTCACTAGAGATCAGCATTGGTAACCGATACAGAAGCTCCAAACCCTCTGCCATCTCGCGCACTTTCATGTAATATATGTAGTCACCACTAGGGGGTGCTCACTGCGTGTGATTTACACAATTGTACTGCATTCAATAGTAAATCTGTATGCAGCGCCCTCCGTTTGCACTCTAGAGACCAGCCCTGATCTCCTTTCTTGCACAGCTATAGTTCTGTTACAAGTGTATTCGCTTGGGAAGTACAAGCACAGCCCAAATATCTCCAAACTTCCCTGAAACACTGTAACAAACTGCAGATCAGTTTATGAATTGTTTTATCCTCTTTGCCAAAAGTTGGGATACTACACAGAAACTCATAAATCTGATAGGAGCTGTATACATAAGCAGTATAGTATTTTAATTTTTTTAAAAGCCAAACTGTAAAACTTATTTTTTTTGTTTGTTTCAGTGTGTCACTAAGACGAAATCAAGAAACTGATCTCGCCCACATCGTCATCTGGGTGTGTTTGGCGGCTCAGGACCGTGGTGGCGCACATTAAATGTCCCTCATGATTGGTAGCCATGCCGTACCAGTGGAGTACCCCTACCTCCTGAGCATCGTCCCACTCTCTTGTTTGGATTGTTCTCCTTCCCTCTTAATAACATCAGCTACCTTGTGATCTCTATGATCAGCACCGGCCTCTTCTCCATCCGCCCCCTTGATCTACGGCAGATGGAGGTTCCCCATGGCGCAGCAGCTGTACCGCCACGGCAAGGCGTAACCGCTTCATCTTCGGCTTCTCGGCTGGTCCGTCATGTATCTGTGATGATGGTAGTAGCTGTCAGGTTCACGCGTGGCAAATCTACACAGCAAGAAACTTCTGGACTCGTGGTTACACCAGTACTCCGAGAAAAGAAGAAAAGTGATCAAGGGCGCGAGGGAAGGACTAGAGAAAACTTCAAAGTTATCATAGGGTGGACGGAAGAAGAGAAGGGCATGAGTGCTGATTGATATATAATGAGAATGGTCATGCTAGGGGAACAGACACAGGAGGGGCAAGCCCCCCAACACAGGCCTTTCTTTATTTGGGGCACATTTTACTTTTGCAAAACTTTTAAGCTTAAATGCTGTAAGGGAAATTTCTGTCCTCCATCGCTGTGCTTCCATGTGTGTTTTAAGATCATCAGGTGAAATAAATGACATATCTTGTATGAAAGTGAATCAGAAACTTGCACTTCCTTAAGATGGTGTGTTGGGACCCAGAGGTATGAAACTCGGGAAGGGTCCTCTGCGGATAGAGGGCATATAAGCTCTCTGCTATGGACTGATGGGGATTGCAACGTACGTTTGTCTATAGATCATGCACCTAGTGGTCCACACAATTGTACGACTCCATCAACCTGTCTTCTTAGGAACCCCTGGTCCCTAAGGACCGAGTGATTATTTATATATATATATATATAGTCGACACATATAGTGTGATCTTTTATGTTTGCATAAAGTTACTGGTGTAGGAGGGATGTCGGAACCCAATGTCTGCCGTTTGCAATAGGCCTTAACGCTGGATTTGCAGTTGAACAGCCATCCGGCAATGAGATCCTGCCAACTAGCTTGGTTTGATGGCCCGGGAGACCCCTCCGGCTAATCTCAGGGGCCTCAATTTACTAGTCCGTTTCACTAGCAATAGAAAATGGAACATGGACTCATATACAAAAAAGAAAAACAACTAATTTCTAATCAGCCAATCACTGCGGCATCTCAGTGCATTAAGGCATGTAGACATGTAGACAATCTCCTTGCAGTCACCAGCCCCAACAGAGCATCAGAGTGTCCTTTGATCGAGTGATATAGTACACGCAATTTTTATGTGAATAGGGTGCTTATTGTTGATTTGAGTCCGTGCCATTTCTATTACTTACCCAGTACATTCACATTCTACACCTTACAACCAAATTAGGCAAATTACCTCACATCAGCTGTTGTATATGCGTTCCAAACGCAATGAAAACGCAACCAAAACGCAACGTGTGAACGCGCCCTTAGGGTGCCGTCACACGATTGCACTTTGACTCAGTTTTGAAATGGGAGCAAAGCACTCGGAAACAGGCCACAGCCGATCACGTATATGCATTTCTATGTAAACATGTGATCGGCAACCAACCGCCAGTGTCTTGTATTGCCTAAATGCAAGACACCAGGGGCTGGTTACCGACTTGCACTTCTCCTTTAAGATGGTTTGGGACTCCCAGAGGTTATGAAACTCGGGAAGGGGGGTCTCTGCGTGAATAGAGGGGTATTAAGCTCTCTGCTATGGGACTGATGGAGGATTGAAAGTACGTGTGTGCTATATCAGTCAGTGCCCCTAGTGGTCACACACATGTACACTCCATTCACATCGTCTTAGGAACCCCTGGTCCCTAAGACCGAGTAGTTGTGATTATTATATATATATAGATATCACACATATAGTGTGATATTTTATGTTTTAAAATTACTGGTGTAGGAGGGATGTCGGAACCCAATGTCTGCGTTCTGCATATGGCCTTCGCTGGATTTGCAGTTGAACAGCCAATCCGGCAAATTGAGGATCCTTGCAACTAGCCTGGCTTATGAATGGCCAGGGAGACCCCTCCTGGCTAATCGCAGGGGCCTCAATTTACTATGTCCGGCTGTTCAATAGCAAATAGAAAATGGAACATGCTCATAATAAAAAAAGAAAAAAAACTAATTTCAATCGCCAATCACTGGCGCATCTCAGTGCATTAGGCATGTAGAACATGGTCAAGACAATCTCCTGCTTCACAAACCGACATCGGTATGGGGAGAAAGTGTTGATTTGTGCCGTTGAACGTGGCATGGTTTTGTTGGTGCAGAAGGCTGCTCTGAGTATTTCAGAAACTGGCTAATCTACTGGGATTTTCACGCACAGAACCATCTCTAGGTTTACAGAGAATTGTCCTAAAAAGAAAAAACATCCAGTAGATTGCAGTTCGTGGGCGGAAATGCCTGGTGTTGAGCCAGACGTCAGAGGAGAATGGGCAGACTGGTTCTAGCTGATAGAAAGGCAACAGTGACTCAAATACACCACCCGTTTACAACCCAAGGTAGGCAGAAGAAGCATCTCTGAACGCACAGTCGTTGACTTGTGAGGGCAAGATGGGCAAACAGCAGCAAGAAGACCACCCGACGAGTGCATCCTTCAGCTAAGAACAGGAAAATTGAGGACTACAATTTGCACAACTCATTCGAAATTGGACAGTAGAAGATTGGAAAAAAACCTTGCTGGTCTGATGAGTCTCGATTTCCTGGCTACGGACATCGGATGGTTTTTAGGGTCAGAATTTGGCGTACCAACACATGAAAGCATGGACTCTCCTGGCCTTTCTGCCGGGTCAGGTGGTGGTGGTGTTGTCATGGTGCTTTGGGGCGCCTTGTACAACGGCCACAGAGCCTACCTGGTATTGTTGTCTGCCCAGTCCATCCTGTTTATGAGCACAATGACCAGTTTGTTCATCTGATGTGCTACTTTCAGCCAGGATAGCGCCATGTCATTAAAGCTGGAATCATCTCAGACTGTTCTCTTGAACATGACAAGATGTCACTGGAACAAATGGCCTCCACAGTCACCAGATCTCAATCCAATAGAGCATCTGGGATGTGGTGGAACGGGAGATTCGTCATCATGGATTGTCAGCCAACAAATCTGCGGCAACTGTTGATGCCATCATGTCAATATGGGAGCAAATCTCTGAGGACTGTCCAGCACCTGTGTTATCTATGCCACGAAGAATTGAGGCCGTTCTAAAGGCCAAAGGGGGCCAACCCGTTACCTAGCATGGTGGGACCTAATAAAGTGGCCGGTGAGTATATATATAATATAATCTAATTATATATATATATATTTTATAGCATTTTCCTTGTTTCCCTCATAAGAAACCTGGTATGAGTTACGGAGGGGACAGCCAACAAATTCCCATTGCGTCATGAAATAGGTTGTTCTATAAAAACCTCATATTCCACATGCCGTGATATTGTGGTCGAGCCCTGATACTTCTCTGAATTTTGGTCTATATCAGTGCACCGCAAGGAGTGCTCACCATCCTCATAACCTTTACATACACAGCCTGAAACTGGCCCGACTCCCAGGCTGAATCTTATCTCCTCAAGACACTTAAGAGGTGTCTCCACCCTGGGTTATATGTCTGTGTGGCTTGCAGCAAGGTTAATGGTTAACTGGATTGTGCTCAATCTACCGTATCTCACCTACAGGGTATTAACGTTACATAAAATTAGATCCACAGGTTATTTGACATGTTCCAGCTAAAAATCATCAGCTTATCCTGCAAAAAACAAGCCTTCTCAGAATGATAAAAAGTAAAAAACCTAAAATTTTTAAATAATTTTTTTTTCTTTTGAAGATGGTGGTGCCAAAAAATAAAACAAAAAAACCATAATAACCTAGTAAAAAAGGAGGATCCCCAATTATCGGGGCCAATAGTGAAAATTTACATGCCGCCTATACGCCATGTGTAATGAGCTGTGTGACTGTTATGAGTCTTGAAAACAATCGTGACCTTGTTACAGCTTCTCCGCACCTTCCATTCCTTGTTGTTTGAATAAGATGGCATCCTCATCTTTCAGCATTGACAATAACCAGACCCAACTGGTGTCACTTCGTGGGCGTTTCCTTCTTCCGTGAGTAGGATTGTTTTCCTCCCAAGCTCAGCTGTACTTTACACTGTTGTATCGCACTTTTGATTGCCCAAAATGAAGACGACACCTCTATAGTTAGTGGCTTCCAATGCAACGATTGGCAACTGGGGTAAGTTTGCCATGAGGCGTACCGAAATTTCCTATTCTAGCAATAGAATAACAGAATCTTTTGTCATTTTAGTTGCTTCTGCAGCCATTTTTTGGGAGTGCTCAACCATGGTGACGCTGTTGACCCATTTGTACAGTGACGTATAAGACACATTTATGATGGCGTGAGACATACTTGGAAGCTGGAAACAAGCTGCAGGAATATAAAAGTGTCTACTCACAAAGAGAGTCCTAAATATACATAAGCCTCTGAAATAGCGGCTGTGATATTGCAATGTCCCAATTTTCCTACAGCGCCACCCACAGTACAAAGGGTATTACACACAAAAAATGAATTCAAATTCAAGGGTTTACCATTTCCCCTTTTAAATTCTAGTAATGTCACAGTGACGGCACATAGATTGTCATTAGGGTCTGGATGCTGAGACCCACCAGCACCAAACACCAAGGGGCTGTATATGTCGGTTTATATAGGCTATGTTTTATTATGCCCTTCCCATTCTCATTGTAATGCCAATTATGACCTGTAGGTGCGCCAGAGAGGAGTGACATATACCTCAATGTAAAAACCTGTGCTAGGTGAAATATGGGGAGGCAAACTAGTTACACCAGGATCAGGTGCCTAATAAAATGTCACATAGTTGTTAGGGCCTTGGGGCTTCAGGTTGTATTTAAATGGAATTATCAGCAGTTTTGAATACGCAGAAGACCGACAGATTGTATAATCAAGCATTTGTGTATGTTGTTAGTAGCAGAGGACTGTGATATATGGATTATATTCCATGATGGGAGCTATTCTGAGTGTACTGAGAGATTTTCCGGGGTTTCCCAATATTACGTTTTAGGCCGAATGCCCTGAGTTATGGCGCATGCGATGGGATTGTGGCGCATCGGCATTGCATGAATCGACGGAAATTGGGGGGGCGTGCCGAACGAAAACCCAACGGATTCGGGAAAAAAAGTGGCTTGACACGCATTACCTTGCACCCAGCATAGGATAGTGAACTCCAGCGGACTTCAGCGCAGCAGTGACAACCTGGGTGAATCGGGCGCACTACCTTAGAGAACCGCCGCTGGATCGCGAATGGACCGGGTAAGTAAATGTGCCCCACAATGTTAGTATTACACATTCCTACAGGGACAGTACATAAAAATGGCCACTGGCTACAAGAGCACAGCAGTGTGAGGACCCCCCCCCCTTTCCCCACTGTGACTTGGAAAAGCTACAATCCTCGAATATCAATCCATATTTCACAGTCCTGCTGTTAATAACATAAACAAAGTGTCTATTACACAATCTTTCCAGGGACAATACCTAACACTGGCCAAAACGAGCACAGCAGTACAGGCGGTCCCCTACTTAAGAACACCCGACTTACATACCGACCCCTAGTACAAATGGACCACTGGATATTGGTAATTTACTGTACTTTAGCCTTAGGTTACAATAATCAGCTATAACAGTTATCACAGGTGTCTGTAATGAAGCTATGTTCTCTGGGCTTATGACAATCCAACATTTTTAAAATCCAATTGTCACAGAGACCAAAAAAGTTTGTCTGGGTTACAATGATAAAATATACGTTCCGACTTACATACAAATTCAACTAAGAACAAACCTACAGACCTATCTTGTATGTAACGGGACTGCCTGTATAAGAGAAAGTTGCACTAAAGTAGAACAATCCGGACTTAAATGTACATTTCACAGTTCTGCTGCTACTAACAACATACACAAAGTATAATTACACATTTCTCCAGGGGACGAAGTTTATCACGGGCAGCCGAGAACACAGCAGTGTGAGACACACCTCAGAGGATTGGAGGCTACAATTTGGATATTCATCTGTTTTCTGGGAGTCTCGGCAGGACAGAAACATGGGATATCCCTGTATTGGGGTTCCTAGTGCTGCGGTGACTCAGAGGGGAGGATATCATCACACAAAGCTTCTCCTTTTCCTTGTAGCCCTCCCAGGAGCGAATCAGTAGATGACACATAATATGACACCTTCTCACATCGCCATAATTATTCCCTAATCCTACTAGATGTCATTCTAAAGGGGAATCCACCCAAAAGGGATTGTGGACAAAGACATCACCTTCCAGGTTTATGCCTTTTTTAAGCACTGATACTGAAACAATCTATGACATTCTTACAGTATATTAGTATCCTCTCATTTAGATCTAGCTCTGCTTGCTGTCAGTGAATACTCTTGTTTTATTTCAGAGGCAGTATACTTTGCTAGCCATCGGTGTGGGCAGTAGGCTGGAGCCCACAGCCCACCGATATAAGGATCCATTCACCTTGTGCCATCATATCGAACCAAGATATATAAGAGCCGTGCCACCTGTGTGACATCACATGACCAGGGATATAATTGTTCACTGGTGGACATCACATGACCAGCGATATAATGTGCCGTGCACCGTGTGGACATACAATGACCAGCAATATAATGTGCCGTGCACCTGTGTGACATCACATGACTAAAGATATATAGGAGCTGTGCCCCTGTGTGACATCACACGACCAAGGATATAAAGGAGCTATGCACCTGTGTGACATCACATGACCAGGGATATAATGTGGGCCCACCTGGTGACATCATGAATCTAAAGATATATAGGAGCTGTGCCCCTGTGTGACATCACATGACCAAGGATATAAAGAAGCTATGCACCTGTGTGACATCACATGACCAGGGATATAATGAGCTGTGCACCTGTGTGACATCAAATGACCTGGGATATAACTAGCTCTGCAGCTGTGTGACATCACATGACCAGGGATATAATGAGCCAGCACCGTGTGTACATCACAGGACTAATATATATATGGAGCTGGCTCCCTGTGTGACATCACACGACCAAGGATATAAAGGAGCTATGCACCTGTGTGACATCACATGACCAGGGATATAATGTGCCGTGCACCTGTGTGACATCACATGACTAAAGATATATAGGAGCTGTGCCCCTGTGTGACATCACATGACCAAGGATATAAAGGAGCTATGCACCTGTGTGACATCACATGGCCAGGATATAATGAGCTGTGCACTGTGTGACATCAAATGACCTGGGATATAACTAGCTCTGCAGCTGTGTGACATCACATCACCATGGATATAATGAGTCGTGCACCTGTGTGATATCACATGACGAAGGATAAAATGATCCATGCATCTGTGTGACATCACATGACCAGGGATATAACTAACTCTGCAGCTGTGTGATCACACACAGGTGGACTCCAGACGATGAATGTTATCAATTTCTATCTATTAATATATATATTCGTTTTCTAACAACAATTCTCAAGCACGGCACTCCAGAATCCTGTTATAAGTGTTTTGTGACTTTTTAGTGAGATCTGATCATCTCCGCCCCCTCCCATTCTCACTGTAATGCCAAGAATGACCCGTAGGTGCTCCAGACCGGAGTGACAACATATCTCATGTGTCACAAATGTGGTTGTTGATACTATGATATAGACAGTAATGTGACATATGGCTCCGGGCGGGGGTGTAGCTATAGAGGGAGGACCCCCCACACTCAGCTGGATGTTTTATATACACATCACAAGTATAATTGTCCCATACACATTACATTGGCAGCCAGACCAACCAAAATTGGTCAATTCAGAGCATTGATGGACAATTCCTCTCATCATCCTTCCCTTCCCCTTGTTACAGAAATCCATCATTTCCATGTTCTTTAATTAGTTACATTTGTAATATAAGGAAGATGAAGAACAGATGAAAGAGACGTCATATTACAGCTCTCCATAGAACTCTATGAATGAGAGAGAGGGGCTCCAACAGACATAGGGGGAGATTTATCATAGGCCTCTTAGATAGGACCCCGCCAGAAGTACCACGGGATTCCTGCTGATGGCCAAAGCTTGCACCATCAGAAGACAACCAATTTGAATGACTACCTATACTTCTTTACGTTGGGTTGATGATGTTGGTCACTCCCATGACCTCAGTTCCCCTAAGCAACAAACCACTACTACTGCGACGCCACAGAGCCCCCATAAAACACAACCAGGTCTAATGCGCCCCCGTAATAATGACAGACACAGGTCCTACAATATTGACACCCAACAAGATCTAACATGGCTGAGAAAAGATGTTCCAGAGGTAAATGACTACAGAAAACTCATGACCCCTGGAGTTCCCCGGAGATGTGATCCACCACCTGAGACGTGAGGCCTCGTCTATACATCAGCCATTATACCTGTCATGAAACAAGAAACAACACTAGAACATCATTCTTCTCGAGCTGAAACACTGACATTACTATAGAGCTGCTCAATGTCTCCTCACCTTCCTTATAGAGTCCATGAGACACTGCAAGAATCCAAGTAATACTCACTACAGGCTCAGGCTACACTCAGACGCCCATTGGGGGACGTATATACTGAGTTACATCCTGTATTATACCCCAGAGCTGCTCTCACTATTCTGCTGCTGGTGCAGTCACTGTGTACATACATGAACATACTTACTGTACTGATCTGAGTTACATCCTGTATTATACCCAGAGCTGCACTCACTATTCTGCTGCTGGTGCAGTCCCTGTGTACATACATGACCATTTATCCTGTGCTGATCCTGAGTTACATCCTGTATTTATCTCAGAGCTGCACTCACTATTCTGCTGCTGGTGCAGTCACGTGTGTACATACATGACATTACTTATCCTGTACTGATCCTGAGTTACATCCTGTATTATACTCCAGAGCTGCAACTCACTTTCTGGCTGGTGCAGTCACGTGGTTACATACATGTACATACTTATCCTGTAACTATCCTGAGTTACATCCTGTATATACCCAGAGCTGCACTCACTATTGCTGCTGGGTGCGAGTCAATTGTACATACATGACATTACTTATCCTGTACTGATCCTGAGTTACATCCTGTATTATACCCCAGAGCTGCTCCAACTACTATCTGCGGTGGTGCAGTCACAGTGTACATACTGACATTTTATCCTGTACTATCCTGAGTTACATCCTGTATTATACTCCAGAGCTGCACTCACTATTCTCTGCTGGGCAGTCACTGTGTACTACATACGACATTACTTATCCTGTACTGATCTGAGTTACATCCTGTATTTATACCCCAGAGCTGCACTCACTATTATCTGCGGTGGTGCAGTCACAGTGTACATACATGACATTACTTATCCTGTACTGATCCTGAGTTACATCCTGTATATACTCCAGAGCTGCATCACTATTCTGCTGCTGTGTGCAGTCACTGTGTACATACATGACATTACTTATCTGTACTGATCCTGAGTTACATCCTGTATTTATACCCCAGCGCTGCTACTCACTATTCTGCTGCTGGTGCAGTCACTGTGGACAATACATGACATACTTATCCTACTGATCTGAGTTAACCTATTATACTCCAGAGCTGCACTCACTATTCTGCTGCTGGTGCAGTAACTGTGTAACATACATAACATTACTTATCCTGTACTGATCCTGACTATACCTCGTATTATACCCCAGAGCTGTACTCACTATTCTGCTGCTGTGGCAGTCACTGTGTACATACATGACATTACTTATCCTTACTGATCCTGAGTTAATCCTGTGTTATCCTCCAGAGCTGCACTCACTATTCTGCTGCTGGTGCATACTATGTACTACATGACATTACTTATCCTGTACGATACTGAGTTAATCCTGTATTAACCCCAGAGCTGCACTTCACATTCTTCTGCGGTGAGTCACTGTGTACATACATGACATTACTTATCCTGTTGATACTGAGTTTACATCCTGTATTATACTCCCAGAGTGCACTCACATTCTGCTGCTGGTGCCAGTCACTGTGTACATACATGACATTACTTATCTGACTGATCCTGAGTTAACATCCTGTATTATATCCAGAGCTGCACTCACACTATTCTGCTGCTGGTGCAGTCTATGTACACATGACATTACTTATCCTGTACTGATCCTGAGTACATCCTGTATTTATACCCAGAGGCACTCACTATTTGCTGCTGGTGCAGTCACGTGTACATACATGACATTACTATCTGTATGATCCTGAGTTACATCATGATTATACCCAGCTGCACTCACTATTCTGCTGCTGGTGCAGTCACTGTGTACATACATGACATTACTTATATGTATGATCCGAGTTACATCCTGTATTATACCCCAGAGCGCACTCACTATTCGCTGCGCCGTTGCGTCACTGTGTACATAACATGACATTACTTATCGTGTACTGATCCTGAGTTACATCATGTATTTATACAGAGCTGCACTCACTATTGCTGCTGGTGCAGTCACTGTGTACATACATGACATTACTTATCCTGTACTGATCCTGAGTTAACATACATGTATATACTCCAGAGCTGCAATCACTATTTCCTGTTTTCTCAGCACACAGGAAACCAGAAGGTCGGTTGTCCTCATTCTGCCAGTGTTGCAGTTTTTCTTGGGATGACACAAATTACAGGTATGAGTAATTAACTCTTTGATGTTGTCTGAAACTGGTGAATAATGTATAGTGATAGTATGTATAAACTGGTGTCATATATAAACTTATTATACTAAATAATCGGTACTTCCATCGCTTCTCATACCAAAGGCTCCCAATCCTCTATTTTCTCACTCATATCACATGTAACAAGATGACTTATATCATTGTTTGCAACATTTGCATAAGTCGTAGCGCTTTACTGTGTGCACAATTGCAACTTAATACTACAACAATTAAACTGCTTATAGTATTACTAGTTGGTATACATATTAGTACCTTTTTATTGCTCACCTAATGTCTATTCAATGCACCGAAATAATACCCCACAGACAGTATAATTTTATACCTTTTTAATTTCCAATAATTCTAACACATACCTAAAGATACCCCTAGACAGATATGGGGGTCAATCTTTTACTATGGATGACCTGGCTCGCCCCATGGGAACAACCCCATAGTAGGGGATACCCCGTCAATGGAGAACCTGGGCTTGTCGATGGTTGGGAATACCCCATAATAGGGGACACTTACCATGGAGGACCTGGGCTTGGCCTGGTGGGGGTCAGCCCCATAGTAGGTGTCCATCTTCTCTATGGATGGCCCTTGGCTCGGACCCAGTGGTGGATCACCCCATAGTAGAGGGGCTCCATCTTTTATGCGATGACCTGTGCTTGCCTGTGGGGAATCAGCCACATTAGGGATCCATCTTGTCTATGGATTACCTGGGCTTGGCGTGGTTGGTGGAGTCAGGCCCATAGTAGGGCCATTTTATGGCGCTGGGCTCGGCCCCAGTGGGGTAATCAACCATACGTAAGGGGTCCATCTTTCTAGGAGACCTGTGCTTGGGCACTGGTGAGGGAACAGCCCGCATAGTAGGGATCCATCTTTCTTTTGGAGACCTGTGCTTGGCCTGGTGGGGCGCCCAGATTATGGGGTCCATCTTTTATGGAGGACCTGGCGTGGCACCGGTGGGGTCAGCCCCTGAGGGGTCCATTCTTTCAGGGAGGACGGGTTGGCCAGTGGGGAAATCCCCCATAGTAGGGGGCCAGTCTTTATGGAGGACAGGGCTTGGCCCAGTGGATGCAACACCCATATAGGGGTCCACTTCTATGGATGACACTGGGCTATGCCTCAGGGGTGAATCACCCCATAGGGTGGGCGATCTTCTGATGGGAGGGCTCGGCCCAGGGGGAACACCTCATAGTAGGGGTCCAACTTTCTATGGAGGCCTGTGCTTGGCCTGGTGGGGAATACACCCCATAGTAGGGATGCCAATTTTCATGGAGGACCTGGGTCGGCCTGGTGGGAGAGTAAGCCCCATAGTGGGTATCACTTAAGAGGATGTGTTGGCACGGTGGGATCGACCATAGTAGGGGTCACTTCTCTGGAGGACCTGGGCTCGGCCAGTGGGGATCACCCATCGTAGGGCGTCATCTTTAGGCGGACTGTGGCTAGCGTTGGCGGAATAGCCCTAGTGGGGGCATCTTTTATGTGGAGACTGGATCAGCCTGGTGGGGGATTAGCCGGACCTAGGGGGTCCATTTTCTAGGAGGGAGGGTCTCGGTGGTGGGGATCGCCCATGTTCGGGGTCATTCTTTTGCAGCAGTGAAGGTTGTATTGGAGCTGCTGGCCCCTTAAGTCGGTGATGTGAGTGAAACAGGATCTGTGGGCGTCTGGACGATGACAATGAGGAGCATCTAGATGACTGGACAATGGAAAAAAAACCAGCGCGTGATGATTTTCATCATGTGAAAATAAATGAATATCTTGTATGAAAGTGAATTCAGAAACTTGCACTTCTCCTTTAAGATGGTTGTTGGGACTCCCAGAGGTTATGAGACTTGGGAATAAGGTGTAAATGGAGGGCTAGCACACTCACTGCTATGGGACTGATGGAGATTGCAAAGTACGGTGCTATATCAGTCAGTGCCCTAGTGGTCACACACGTGTACTACTCCATTCACACTCTGTCTTAGGAACCCCTGGTCCCTAAGACCGAGTGATTATTTATATATATATATATATATATATACACTCACCGGCCACTTTAATTACACACAGACATGAGCAGGGGGAGAAGAGGGGAGGGGGAACAGGGGTGACATCACTGCCTCTGACCATGTGACCAGCCTCATTTACATGATAAAGAATAGATGATTTTACAATGAATAATGTATGAAATAACTAGATAAAGGCTGGGATGGGATCCTTGTGAGCTGCTCCAACAGGTAGAGGTGACAGGACTAGTGACACAGACCTGATGACAGGTGTCCTTTAAGATGGTTGTTGGGACCCCAGGAGGTCATGAGACCTGGGAATAGGGTGTAAATGGAGGGCTAGCACACTCACTGCTATGGGACTGATGGAGATTACAAAGTACGGTGCTATATCCGTCAGTGCCCTAGTGGTCACACAGGAGTACTACTCCATTCACACATGGTGTTGGGGACCCCTGGTTATGTGATATTTTATACATTACCGATGTAGGAGGGTTGATAAATTCCTCTTAAATCTCTACACTTGAGCTCCCACCCCCTATGGAGATGGATTAAGTCTTCACTAGAGGTGAGCAGAACCTAATATCTGAGTTCGGGCGTGCAGCCCGGACATAACATCGGATTTGCGGTTGAACAGCCAATCCGGCAAATTGACACTCCTTGCAACTAGTCATGCCTATGAATGGCCAGGGGGACACCTCCTGGCCAATCGCAGGGGACATCAATTTACTAGACTGGCTGTTCAACAGCAAATCCGGTATTATGTCAGGGTCGTGTAGCCTAACCCAAAAATTGGGTCTGCTCATCTCTAGTTGGTTAGCAAGTTAGTCTGGTTAACAAGGGGAACCCCCCTGACAAGTGCTTTAAAGAGGTTTCCATATATATATATGTGTATGTATAAAATATGGAAGGCTGATCTTTACATTGTGTCTCATAGCCGAGGTCTCGTACCTAACAACAGTAAGCAGACAGCGCCGTTCACAATGTAGTGGCCAGACTTGGTTACTACACATCAGCTCCCATTCATTTGAATAAAACCCAAACTGCACTCGGTCCAAATTACATATCCGGATTCTAGGATAGAAAATGGAACATTGCTCATAATTAATATATATATATTTTCCTTGTTTCCCCCATAAGAATACCTGGTATGATGTTACGGAGTGGACCGCCAACAAATTCCCATTGCGTCATGAAATAGGTTGTTCTATAAAAACCTCATATTCCACATGCCGTGATATTGTGGTCCGAGCCCTGATACTTCTCTGAATTTTTGGTCTATATCCGTGCACCGCAGCGAGTGCTCACCATCCTCATAACCTTTTACATACACAGCCTGAAACTGGGCCAGGCCTACCTGGGCTGATCTTATCTCCTCAAGACCTTAAGAGGTGTCTCCACCCTGTGGTTATACCGTCTGCGTGGCTGCAGCAAGTTAATGGTTAACTGGATTGTGCTCAATCTATCAATATCTCACCTACAGGGATAAGGTTACATAAAAGCACATTCCCAGGTTATACTAGAGTGATCCATATCAATATTTACAACAATATATAGAAATGAAACATGAAACATCGGTGTCTCCATAATCCTCCCAACCCGTGAGAAAACTGATAATTTATTTAAAAAATAAAAAAAAATAATAGAACAAAGCAAAAAAGACTTGCAGTTTTTTTTTTTTTTTTTTTGGCTATCCTATCTGACAAAGAGAATTACATTAAACGGCAAATAAAATCAGGGGGCCACTAAAATCTTCAGCTTATCCTGCAAAAAACAAGCCTTCTCAGAAAGATTAAAAAAAAAGGTAAGTAAAAAAACAAAAACAAATTTAAAATAAAAAACTTTCTTTTGAAGATGTAAAAATAAGGAGGGATGGGGCACCGAATATGCAGGGGTTATGTATACTTTACATGACACTAGTATACGCCGATTGTAATGAGCTGTGACTGTTATGAGTCTTGAAAACAATCGTGACCCTTGTTACAGCTTCTCCGCACCTTCCATTCCTTGCTTGTTTGAATAAGATGCGCATCCTCATCTTTCAGCATTGCACATAACCAGACCCAACCTGGTGTCACTTGTCGTGTTCCTTCCCGTAAGAAGAGATTTGTTTTTCCTCCACAAGCTCAGCCTGTACTTTACACTGTTGTATCGCCACTTTATATTGGCCTAAAATGAAGACGACAACCTCTATAGTTAGTGGCTTCCAATATGCAACGATTGGCAAACTTGGGGTTAATGTCGTGCCCATGACGGTACCGAAATTTCCTATTGTATGCAATAGAATAAACGGAATCTTTTTGTAATTTTAGTTGTTCTGCAGCCATTTTTTGGGAGTGTCTCCTACACTTTGGTGACGCTGTTGACCCATTTGTACAGGTGACGTATAAGACACATTTATGAGACGTGAGACATACCTTGGATGGCTTGGAAAACAAGCTGCCAGGGAATAAAACGTGTCTACTCACAAAGATGAGTCATAAATATTACATGAAGCCTCTGAAATAGCGGATCTGATATTTGCAATGTCTTCAATTTCCCTACAGCGCCACCACAGTACATAATGGGTATTACACACAAAAAATGACTTCAAATTTCAAGGGTTTACCATATTCCCCTTTTAAAGTTCTAGTAATGTCACAGTGACCTGGCAATAGATTTGATCATTAGGGTCTGGATGCTGAGACCCCAACAGCACCAAACACCAAGGGGCTGTATATGTCGGTTTATATAGGCTTACGTTTTATTCTGCCCCTACCCCTCCCATTCTCATTGTAATGCCAATTATGACCTGTAGGTGCGCCAGAGAGGAGTGACATTATACCTCACATGTAAAACCTGTGCTAGGTGAAATATGGGGGAGGCAAAACTAGTTACACCCAGGATCAGGTGCCTAATAAATGTCACATAGTTGTTAGGGCCTTGGGGCTTCAGGTTGTATTTAAATGGAATCTATCAGCAGTTTTGAATACGCAGAAGCATCTGACAGATTGTATAATCAAGCATTTGTGTATGTTGTTAGTAGCAGCAGGACTGTGATATATGGATTTATATTCCATGATGGGAGCTATTCTGAGTGTACTGAGAGATTTTCCGCGGGGTTTCCCGAATATTACCGTTTTAGGCCGAATTGCCCTGAGTTTATGGCGCATGCGATGGGATTGTGGCGCATCGGCATCTGCATGCATGCGACGGAAATTGGGGGGCGTGGCCGAACGAAAACCCAACGGATTCGGGAAAAAAAAGTGTCGCTTGACACGCACTTACCTTGCACCCAGCATAGGATAGTGAACTCCAGCGGACTTCAGCGCAGCAGTGACACCTGGTGAACATCGGGCGCACTACCTTAGAGAACCCGCCGCTGGATCGCGAATGGACCTGGTAAGTAAATGTGCCCCACAATGTTAGTATTACACATTCCTACAGGGACAGTACATAAAACTGGCCACTGGCTACATAGAGCACAGCAGTGTGAGGACACCCCCCCCCCTTTCCCCACTGTGGACTTGGAAAAGCTACAATCCTCGAATATCAATCCATATTTCACAGTCCTGCTGTTAATAACATAAACAAAGGTCTGATTACACATCTTTCCAGGGACAATACCTAACACTGGCCAAACAGAGCACAGCAGTACAGGCGGTCCCCTACTTAAGAACACCCGACTTACATACGACCCCTAGTTACAAATGGACCACTGGATATTGGTAATTTACTGTACTTTAGCCTTAGGTTACAATAATCAGCTATAACAGTTATCACAGGAGTCTGTAATGAAGCTTTATTGTTACTCCTGGTTCTTATGACAATCCAACATTTTTAAAATCCAATTGTCACAGAGACCAAAAAAAGTTCTGGATGGGGTTACAATGATAAAATATACAGTTCCGACTTACATACAAATTCAACTTAAGAACAAACCTACAGACCCTATCTTGTATGTAACCCGGGGACTGCCTGTATAAGGAAATGTGCACTAAAGTAGAAACAATCCTGGACTTTAAATGTACATTTCACAGTTCTGCTGCTACTAACAACATACACAAAGTTATAATTACACTTTTCTCCAGGGACGACGTTTATCACGGGCTGCCGAGAACACAGCAGTGTGAGGACACACCTCAGAGCGATTGGAGGGGCTACAATCCTGGAATATTCATCTGTTTTCTGGGAGTCTCGGCAGGACAGAACATGGGATATCCCTGTATTTGGGGTTCCTAGTGCTGCGGTGACTCAGAGCGGGAGGATTATCCTCACACAAAGCTTCTCCTTTTTCCTTGTAGCCTCCCAGGAGCGAATCAGTAGATGACACATAATATGACACCTTCTCACATCGGCCATAATTATTCCCTAATCCTACTAGATGTCATTCTTAAAGGGGAATCCACCCAAAAGGGATTGTGGACAAAGACATCACCTTCCAGGTTTATGCCTTTTTTAAGCACTGAATACATGAAACAATCTATGACATTCTAGTATATTAGTATCCTCTCATTTCTAGATCTAGCTCTGCTTGCTGTCAGTGAATACTCTTGTTTTATTTCAGAGGCAGTAATACTTTGCTAGCCATCGGTCTGGGCAGTAGGCTGGATCCCACAGCCACCCGATATAAGGATCCATTCACCTGTGTGCCATCATATGACCCAAGATATATACGAGCCGTGCACCTGTGTGACATCACATGACCAGGGATATAATGTGCCGTTTACCTGTGTGACATCACATGACCAGCGATATAATGTGCCGTGCACCTGT
The DNA here is from genome assembly GCA_019512145.1 of Engystomops pustulosus. NCBI lineage: Eukaryota > Metazoa > Chordata > Amphibia > Anura > Leptodactylidae > Engystomops > Engystomops pustulosus. Next base: position 91,784,373 of record CM033649.1, read on the forward strand.
GTGACATCACATGACCAGCAATATAATGTGCCGTGCACCTGTGTGACATCACATGACTAAAGATATATAGGAGCTGTGCCCCTGTGTGACATCACACGACCAAGGATATAAAGGAGCTATGCACCTGAGGTGCCATCACATGACCAGCGGATATAATTGTGCCGTGCACCACTGTGTGACATCACTGACTAAAGAATATAGGAGCTGTGCCCCTGTGTGACATCACAAGACCAAGGATTTAAAGAGCTATGCACCTGGTGACATCAAATGACCGGGATAATGAGCTGGTGCACCTGTGTGACATCAAATGACCTGGGATATAACTAGCTCTGCAGCTGTGTGACATCACATGACCAGGGATATAATGAGCCATGCACCTGTGTGACATCACATGACTAAAGATATATAGGAGCTGTGCCCCTGTGTGACATCACATGACCAAGGATATAAAGAAGCTATGCACCTGTGTGACTCACAATGACCAGGGATATAATGTGCGTGCACTGTGTGACATTACTCTACTAAGATTATATGGAGCTGTGCCCCTGGTGACATCACATGACCAAGGATATAAAGGAGCATGCACCTGTGTGACATCACATGGCCAGGATATAATGATGCTGTGACCGTGTGACAATCAAATGACCTGGGTATACTCGCTCTACAGCTGTGTGACATCCACATCACCATGGATATAGAGTCGTGCACCTGTGTGATATCACATGACGAAGGATAAAATGATCCATGCATCTGTGTGACATCACATGACCAGGGATATAACTAACTCTGCAGCTGTGTGACCACACACAGGTAGACTCCAGACTGATGACCTGTATCAATTTCTATCTATTAATATATATATTCGTTTTCTAACAACAATTGTCAAGCACTGCACTCCAGAATTCTTATATAAGTGTTTGGACTTTTTGTGAGATCTGATATCTCGCCCTCCATTCTCACTGTAATGCCAAAGAATGACCCGTGGTGCTCCAGACGGAGGGACAACATATCTCCATGTGTTCCAATGTTGGTTGTTGATACTATGATATAGACAGTACAGGTGACTATGCGCCGGCGGGGGTAGCTATGCGGGAGGTACCCCCCCTACCTAGCTGGATGTTATGTATATACACATCACAAGTAGGAAATTGTCCCATCACATACATTGGCAGCCGCAACACCAAAACTTGGTCAATTCAGAGCATTGATGGACAATTCCTCTCATCATCCTCCTTCCCCTGTTACAGAAATCCATCTTTCATGTTCTTTAATTAGTTAATTGTTAATATGCTAAAGGAAGATGAAGAACAGATGATAGAGACGTCATATTACAGCTCTCCATAGAACTCTATGAATGAGAGAAATGGGCTCCAACAGACATAAGGGGAGATTTATCATAGGCCTATTAGATAGGACCCCCGGAGTACCAGAGGATCCTCTGATGGGCCAAAGCTCTGACCATCAGAAGACAACCAAATTTGAATGCTACTATTCTCTACTTTTACTGTTGGGTTGATGATTGGTGGTCCTCCAACCATCAAGAAACCCCCAACTACTGACGGCCACAGAGCCCCCATAACAATGACAGTTCTAATGCCCCCGTAATAATGACAGTACAGGGTCCCACAACATTCACACTCAACAGGATCTAACATGGCTGAGAAAAGATTGTTCCAGAGGTAAATGACTACAGAAAGCTCATGACCCCTGGAGTTCCCCGGAGATGTGATCCACCACCTGAGACGTGAGGCCTCGTCTATAAATCCAGCCATTATACCTGTCATGAAGACAAAAGTGTGTGGAGGAAGAAAATACTAGAAACAGCTGACACATTCATAAGAGGAATCTGCGTCTTCATTCTTCTCAGAAGGAAACACTGACATTACTATCTAGAGCTGCTCTACTGGTCCTACTATCTCCTCATCGCTTCCTTCTAGAGTCCATCGAGACACTGCTAAGAATCCAAGTAAATGTCACACAGACTCAGGCTACACTCAGACGCCCATTGGGGGACGTATATAATGAGTTACATCCTGTATTATACTCCAGAGCTACTCTCACTATTCTGCTGCTGGTGCAGTCACTGTGTACATACATGACATTACTTATCCTGTACTGATCCTGAGTTACATTCTGCATTATACTCCAGAGCTACTCTCACTATTCTGCTGCTGTGCAGTCACTGTGTAATACATGACATTACTTATCCTGTACTGATCCTGAGTTACATCCTGTATTATATCCAGAGCTGCACTCACTATTCTGCTGCTGGAGCCAGTCACTGTGTAATACATGACAACGTTACTATCCGTTACTGATCCTGAGTTAATCCTGTCATTATACTCCAGAGCTGCAATCACTATTCTGCTGCTGGTGCAGTCACTGTGTACTACATACATTACGTTATCCTGTACTGATCCTGAGTATACATGTATTATACCCCAGAGCTGCTCTACTATCCGCTGCTGGTGCGTCACTGTGTAATACAGACTTACTTCCGCACTGATCCGAGTTACATCCTGTATTATACCCCAGAGCTGCACTCACTACTGTTGCTGCTGGTGCAAGTCACTGTGTACATACATGACATTACTTTCCTTACTGATCCTGAGTTACATCCTGTATTATACTCAGAGCTCACTCACTATTCTGCTGTGGTGCAGTCACTGTGTACATACATGACATACTTATCCTGTACTGATTCTGAGTTACATCCTGTATTATACTCCAGAGCTGCACTACTATTCTGTGCTGGTTGCAGTCACTGGTACATACATGACATTACTATCCTGTACTGATCCGAGGTTACATCCTGTTTATACCCCGAGCTGCACTCACTATTCTGCTGCTGTGCAGTCACGTGTACATACAGACATACTATTCCTGTACTGATCCTGAGTTACATCCTGTATTATACCCCGAGGCTGCTCTCACATTCTGCTGTGGTGCAGTCATGTGTACATACATGACATTACTTATCCTGCATGATCCTGAGTTACATCCTGTTTATCCCCCAGAGCTGGCACTCACTATCTCTGCTGTTGCGTCACTGTGTACATACATGACATTACTTATCCTGTACTGATCCTGAGTTAATCCTGTATATACTCCAGAGCTGCACCACTTTCTGCTGCTGGTGCAGTCACTGTGTACATACATGACATACTTATCCTGTACTGATTCTGCGTTACATCCTGTATTAATACTCCAGAGCTGCACTCATATTCTGCTGTGGTGCAGTCACTGTGTACATTCATGACATTACTTATCCTGTACTGATTCCTGAGTTACATCCTGTATATACCCCAGAGCTGCACTCACTATTCTGCTGCTGGTCGAGTCACTGTGTACATACATGACATTACTATCCTGTACTGATCCTGAGTTACATCCTGTATTATACCCCAGAGCTGCACTCACTATCTGCTGCTGGTGCAGTCATGTGTACATACATGACATTCCTTATCCTGTATGCATCCTGAAGTTACATGCTGATACCCCAGAGCTGCACTCACTATTGTGCTGTTGGTGCAGTCTGCTGGTACATACATGACATTACTTATCCTGTACTGATCCGTTAGTAATCATTGATACTCCAGAGCGCACTCAACTATTCTCGCTGGTGGTGCAGTCACTGTGTACATACATGACATTACTTATCCTGTACTGATCCTGAGTTAATCCGTATTAACCCAGAGTGCACTCACTATTCTGCTGGTTGCAGTCACGTGTTACATAACATGACAATACTATCCTGTACTGATCCTGAGTACATCCTGTTTTATACCCCGAGCTGCACTCACTATTCTGTGTGGTGCAGGTCACTGTGTACATACATGACATTACTCTCCTGTACTGATCCTGAGTTACATCCGATTTAATCCCAGAGCTGCACTCACTATTCTGTGCTGGTGAGACGTCACTGTGTACATCATGACATTACTTATCCTGTACTGATCCTGAGTTACATCCTGTATTATACCCAGGCTGCACTCAACTATTGTGCTGGTGCAGTCCACTGTGTACATACATGACATTACTTATCCTGTACTGATCCTGGTTACATCCTGTATTATACCCAGACGCGCACTCACTATTCTGCTGCTGGTGCGTCACTGTGTACATTCATGACATTACTTATCCTGTACTGATCCTGAGTTACATACCTGTATTATACCCCAGAGCTCCTCACTATTGTGCTGGTGCAGTCACTGTGTACATACATGACATTACTTATCCTGACTGATCTGAGTTAGCATCCTGTATTAACCCCAGAGCTGCACTCACTATTCTGCTGCTGTGCAGGACTGTGTGACATACATGACATTACTACCTGTACTGATCCTGAGTTACATACCTGTATTTTACCCGAGCTGCACTCACTACTTCTGCTGCTGGTGCAGTCACTGTGTACATACATGACATTACTTATCCTGTACTGATTCTGAGTTACATCCTGATATACTCCAGAGCTGCACTCACTATTCTGCTGGTGGTGCAGTCCACTGTGTACATACATGACATTTACTTATCCTGTACTGATCCTGAGTTACATCCTGTATTATACCCAGAGCTGCACTCACTATTCTGCTGCTGGTGCAGTCACTGTGTACATACATGACATTACTTATCTGTACTGATCCTGAGTTACAACTGTATTATACCCCAGAGCTGCACTCACTATTCTGCTGCTGGTGCAGTCAAGTGTACAACATGACATTCTTATCCTGTACTGATCCTGAGGTTACATCCTGTATTAACCCAGAGCTGCACTCACTATTCTGCTGTTGGTGCAGTAACGTGTAATACATGACATTACTTACCTGTACTGATCCTGAGTTACATCCTGTATTATACTCCAGAGCTGCACTCACATTCTGATGGTGGTGCAGTCACTGGTACAACATGACATACATATCCTGTACTGATCCGAGTTACATCCTGTATTATAACCCAGAAGCTGCACTCCACTATTAGTGTGGGGCAGTGCACTGTGTACATACATGACATTACTTATCCTGTAGATCCTGAGTTACATCCTGTATTTACTACCAGAGCTGCACTCACCTATTCTGCTGCTGCGTGGTCACTGTGTCAACATGACATTACTTATCCTGTAATGATCCTGAGTTACATCCTGTATTATACTCGAGCTGCTCACTATTTGCTGCTGGTGCAGTCACTGTGTATACATACATGACTACTATCCTGATACTGATCTGAGTTTCATGCTGTATTAACTCCCGAGCTTGCACTCACTATTGCTGCTGGTGCAGTCACTGTGTACAACATGACATTACTTATCCTGTATCGACCTATGATTACATCCTGTATTATACTCCAGACTGCCCCACTATTCTTCTGCTGGTGCGGGGTCACGTTGTACATACCGAAATCTTATTGCTACTCATCCAATTACATCCTGTATTATCACTCCAGAGCTGCACTCACTATTCTGTGCTGGTTGCGTACTGTGTATATACATGACATTACTTATCCTGTACTGATAACTGAGTACATCCTATTATACTCCAGAGTGCAACACTAGTCTGCTGGTGCAGTCACTGTGTACAACAATGACATTACTTATTCCTATCTGATTCCTGAGTACACCTGTATTATCCCAGAGCTGCACTACTATATCTGCTGCTGGTGGCAGGCACTGTGTACATACATGACTTACTATCCTGTACTGATCCTGAGTACAATCCTGTATATACCCCAGAGCTGCACTCACTATTCTGCTGTGGTGCAGTCAACTGTGTACATACATGACTTACTTATCCGTCCTGATGTGAGTTACATCCTGTATTATACTCCAGCGAGCTGCACTCACTATTCTGTGGTGCAGTCACTGTGTACCTACATGACATTACTTATCCTATACTGATCCTGAGTTACATCCTTATTATACCAGAGCTGCACTCACTATTCTGCGCTGGGCGGGAGCAGTCACTGTGTACATACATGACATTACTTATCCTGTACTGATCCTGAGTAATCCTGTATTATACCCCAGAGCTGCACTCATTATGCTGCTGTTGCGGTCCTGTGTACATACAGACATTAATTATCCTGTCTGATCCTGAGTTACACCTGTATTATTATCCAGAGCTGCACTCACTATTCTGTGCTGGTGCAGTCACTTGTACATACATGACATTACTATCCGTATGATCCTGGTACATCCTGTATTATACTCCGAGCTGCACTCACATTTGTTTCTTCAGCAACAGGAACCAGAAGATCGGTGTCCTCATTTCGCACAGTGTGCAGTTTCTCTGTGGATGACACAAATTTACAGGTATGGTAATTAACCTTGATGTTGTCTGAAATGGTGAATAAATGTAATATGTATGCTATTACATGTGTCATAATAACTATTCTATAAATAATCTGTACTCCCTAGCTTCTCATACCAAATGGCTCCCAATCTTTATTCCACTTCATATAAATAGTAACAAGAATGTACCTATATACTTGTATTGCCTACATTGCGATAAGTCGTAGCGCTATACTGTGTGCACAATGATGTGCAATTATACTACAACTAATTAATAATCGCTATAGTATTAATAGTGGGTAAATATTATACCTTTATTATGCTCCACACTAATTGTCATATAATGCACCCAAATAATACCCCCAGACAGTAGACATATAATACCTTTTTACATTTCAATAACAATTCTACACAGTACCTAAAGAATACCCCTAGAGCGGTAGGCGGGTCCATCTTTCTATGGATGACCTGGGCTCGCCCAGTGGGGAAATCACCCCATAGTAGGGGTCCTCTTTTAGCAGAACCTGGGTGTCGATGGTGTGGAATCACCCCATAATTGAGGGACCATCTTTATGAGGAGTGAGCTCGGCCGAGTGGGAATCAGCCCCATAGTAGGGGTCGTCCTTTCTATGGAGACCGGGCTTGATGCCTGGTTGTGGTGGGAATCACCCCCAATATGTCGGGGGGGACCATCTTCTATGGAGGACCTGGCTCGGCCTGGTGTGGAATCACCCCATAATAGGGAGCCTATCCATTTTTTGAGGGACTGGGCTTGTCCTGGTGTGGAATCACCCCATAATAGGGGACCATCTTTCTATGGAAAACCTGGGCTTGGCCTGGTGGGGAATCAGCCCCATAGTAGGGGTCCATCTTTCTATGGAGGACCTGGGCTTGGCCTGGTGGGGAATGACCCCATAGTAGGGGTCCATCTTTCTATGGAGAACCTGGGCTTGTCCTGGTGGGGAATCAGCTCCATAATAGGGGACCATCTTTCTATGGAGGACCTGGGCTCGGCCTGGTGTGGAATCACCCCATAATAGGGGACCATCTTTCTATGGAGGCCCTGGGCTCGGCCTGGTGTGGAATCACCCCATATAGGGACCATTTCTTGGTAGTGGACCTGGATGGCTGCCTGGTGTGGAATCACCCCATAATAGGGGACCATCTTTCTTTGGAGGACCTGGGCTTGTCCTGGTGTGGAATCACCCCATAATAGGGGACCATCTTTCTATGGAAAACCTGGGCTTGGCCTGGTCGGGAATCAGCTCCATAGTAGGGGTCCATCTTTCTATGGAGGACCTGGGCTCGGCCCAGTGGGGAATGCACCCCATAGTAGTGGGTCCATCTTTCTATGGAGAACCGTGGGCTTGTCCTGGTGGGGCCTCAGCTCCCATATAGGGGACCATCGTTTCTATGGAGGACGGGCTGGCCCGCCTGGTATGGAATCACCCATAATATGGGGACCATCTTTTTGGGGACCTGGCTTGTCTGGTGTGGAATCACCCCATAATAGGGGACCATCTTCTATGAGAAACCTGGCTGGCCTGGTCGGGTGAATGGCAACCCGTCCATAGTAGGGGTCCATCTTTTTATGGTGGACGGGCTCTCGGGAGGCCTGGTGGGGAATGACCCCATATAGGGGTCCATCGTTCTATGGAGGACTGGGGAGGTCCTGGTGAGGAACACCCATAATAGGGTGACATCTTTCTTTGGAGGACCTGGGGCTCGGCCTGGTGTGGAAATCCCCATAATGGAGGGACCAACTTTCTATTGGAGACGGGCTTGTCCTGGTGTTGGAATCACCCCATAATAGGGGACCATCTTCTATGGAAAACCTGGGCTTGGCTGGGTGGGGATAATACACTCCATGTATGGTGGTCCATCTTTCTATGGAGGACCCGGGCTTGGCCCGGTGGGGAATCACCCCATAGTAGGGGTCCGTCTTTCTATGGAGGACCTTGGCTTGTCCTGGTGTGGAATCAGCCCCATAATAGGGCTCCATCTTTCTATGGAGGACCTGGGCTCGGCCTGATGGGGAATCAGCCCCATAGTAGGGGTCCATCTATTATGGAGGGAACCCAGGGCTTGGCCAGTGGGGAATCACCCAATAGTTGGGGGTCAGTCTTTATATGGAGGACCTTGCTGGCCCTGGTGTGTGGATCAGCCCCATATAGGGCTCCATCTTTCTATGGAGGACCTGGGCTCGGCCCTGATGGGGAATCAGCCCCCATAGTATGGGTCTGATTTTTTATGGGAGGACCGGGTCGGCTGGTGGGGAGAGTCGAGCCCCATAGTAGGGGTTCGCATCTTTCTATGGAGGGACCGGGCGTTGGCCTGGTGGGGAATCAACCCCATAATGGGCCTATCTTCTATGGAGGACCTGGGTCGGCCCTGGTGGGCAATCAAGGCCCCATAGTGGGGGTCCCATCTCTTTGAGAGTATGTAGGTTTGCTTCTGAGGGTGAGCGTTGCTGCAAACTCAGAGTCTGTGTCGGTCGGATCTGAGTGAAAGCAGGGACTCCATGTGGTGGGCCTGCTGCTACGATGATCATCTGAGGAGCTCTAGATGACTGGACATGGAAAAAGAAGGGTACAAAGGCCTCAAAAACCATAAAACTTAATTTTTAAAAAATACGTCATAACTAAGAAGGTACACATATCCACAGAATACTGGACTAAACTATCACTAATGGAGAGAAAATAAACTTCTACTTTGTACCAGCAGCAGGACTGTAAAATATGGATTTATATTTATATCCTCACACTGCTGTGTTCTGTGCTCTCCTCAGACAGTGTTAGTTACTGGCCCTGGAGAGATGTGTAATCATACCCTTTGTATGTGTTGTTAGTAGCAGCGGCACTGTGATAAATGGATTTGTATTCCAGGATTGTAGATTCCTCACACTGCTGGGCTCTGCACATTGAACTTTGGCAGCTCTTTAGTTTTGACAGTCCTGCTGCTACTAACAAAATATTTAAATATATGATTAAATAGTTCTCTACCCAACTTTTTTTATAGTCAAAAACCTGCTGCTCCTTAAACGGAGTTTTAGTTCACATCCAACACTAGGAGCCTATTGGTAGATGGGAATGTGGAGGAGATTCTGCTGTCCCCTTTAATTATGTTGCAATATTGTTTATTAGTTCAGTAATCCATCATGAAGGTAGCTTCTACTTTTGCAGAGGGTATCGAAGTTTTCAATCATAATTTACACCTGGAGGCGGGATCTTCACTTTAATAATTTCCAATAAGCCCCTCCCCCCTTAATGTCCGCCCCTGCTTAGTTATATAAGTGGCCACACCCCAGACTTATTGCACTTATATTGGTTTGTAATACCACAGGTGACTGGTGGGAACTGAGACACTAATGGGGGTAGTAGTCATCACGGTGGAGGGTCAGTGGTATTTGGGTTTGGTTTGTTATAAAGATATGGAATGTTTTTGCATTTTTTAGGATTTAGCTGGAGGGTTATTTTTGGGCTCTGAATCTGTCACTTGAGGAAATGTCATCTCTACACTATGGAGCCAAGAAAAACGATTCGTCCAAATATTTAAACAAGAACTTCAGCAAAAGCAACAAAGAGGAGAATTTGTAAAGAAATAGAGAGTAGAGCGCGGTCTGATGAAATTCTATTGTAAAAAGTTTCTATAGGGTTTCTGGCCACAAACCTGATGATCCTGAAACTGTAGGAAACAATAATTTACACTAGAAATGTATAGAAATGAGGTTCTTAAAGGTGGTGATTTAAAGGAGATCGACCTCCATGAAATCCATCCTGATAAACCAGGGGCACTTACTCATAGATCAGGGGGCCTGGTTTCCTCCCACCCTCCAAAACATACTGGTAGGTTGATTAGATTGTGAGCCCCATTGGGCACAGGGACTGATTTGGCAAAGTCTGTGCAGCGCTGCGTAATCTGTGTGCGCTATATAAATAAAGGAATTTTTATTAATTATTATTATTATTATAGATCCAAGCACAGTGACTATAATAATTATTATATTAAGTTCTTATATTTCTTATACATGACCTCCTTCCTTCTAAAAATCAACATTTAAAATTATGCTAATTAGCCAAAAGGGCTTTGAGTCGCATTACAAGATCCCCTTCATGATGTAATTTCATAGGCTGTTACACTGTCTCCCCCTCCCTCTGCTCTTCAGCACTTCCCCCATCCCTCTGCCTGATGTCATCTCACACAGTGGGAGGCAGAAGTATTCCTGCACAGTGTAACAGCATGTGAAGCTGCAGCATGAAGGGGCTCTTCTAACACACCCAGCGCTCTTCTGGCTCATTAGCATAATTTAAAAACTTGCTAACAAACTTGGATAACAAATATAAGAAGATTACCACTGTCACGGTGCCTGAATCTACAAGTAGGTGTCTCTGGTTTATTATTCTTGATTTGATTTGGTAGATTTTCTTTAATAAAACAAGGTTTCTTTGCTCCAAAAACAGCCCCACTAAGTGTCCATAGACTGTGTGTGGTATAGCAGCTCAGTAAAAAAAACTGTAAAAAAATATCCGTAGGACACCAGTCATAGAGCAGTGCATTGTGGAGGCTAAAATATCATAGAGCTGTAGCCTGCATCCAAAGGCAACCAGCAGGTCACAACGCAGGTCGCTTTGTATATAATAATTCCTTTATTTATATAGTGCACACAGATTACGCAGCGCTGCACAGAGTTTGCCAAATTGGTCCCTGTCCCCAATGGGGCTTACAATCTAATCAACCTACCAGTATGTTTTGGAGTGTGGAAGGAAACTGGAGGACCCGGAGGAAACCCACGTAAACACGGAAAGAACATACAAACTCTTTGCAGATGTTGACCCTGGGACTTGAACCCAGGTCCCCAGCACTGCAAGGCTTAAGTGCTAACCACTGAGCCACCGTGCCGGCCTTGTATATGAATGGAAATAGAAAGCATGGAAAAAATTTTTAAATTATTTAAGCAGGAGTTATACTTTAAACGTATATGCGTACACATATGCTGGTTGTACAGCATTGCCTTACATCCTTCTTACATTGTAGTCAGGGGTAGATCTATCAAATCTGTATTTGTTGCCAGCAGAAACCAATCAGCGCTCATCTTACTTATTTAAACTGGACTGGAAAACCAAAAGCTGTGCTGTGATTGGTTGCAAATGGCTGTCAGTTTTAGCAGCCAACCTCCCTATACAGACAGGGAGCCGGCACAAGGCGAGTACTTAGACGCTATACGACATGGGGGCGGGTTATGACCCGTGGGAGGAAGACTCCTTCAAAGTAATTTCATTTTCCACGTTCATCCCCGAAGATGAGACTTCCGTCCTCACAAGCACAGGCTTCACTTTGTTTATGACACAAGAAATAACCTCGAAGAAAGTTTTTATTACATGTTTATTGCAGAAGCTCCGCTCACTACGAAATACTCAGAGAAACTCCACCCAAAGTCCAGAAATAACTACAGTATTTTTTTTGTATTTTTACAGCATCTGTCTACTATATATTCAAGCAACAATCTCATTTGCCATATTTATCCCTAACCTTGTAAGGTAAATTTAAAAAAAAACAAACCTATTCCCCCCCCCCCCCAAAAAAAAAAGAAGTCCCTCTATACGTGATCCAGATCTTATTATGGTTTTCTTTGTATCAAGCATCAACCTTATAATAGATTCGGAGAACATGAAGTCAATGATCTCACCGCACTCTTCAAAGCTGGGAAAAAGTCTCCAAAGAGAACTTTAAATGTCTGCCACCCAAAGCTTGGAGCCTGTTCACACCGTCACAAGGATCTCAAATGTGTTTTCCTCCGCAGTGTCTTTAGTTTCCTATTTACGAGTAGACAAAAGAACGCAGACGCAGATTGTACGGCTTCTTCTGATTTTGTAAAGGTTTTATTATAATCAAAAAAGTTAAAGGGGTTGGCCACTACACCTCATGTTTTCATTTTGTGTGTGTAAGTGTGTGTAAGTGTGTAAGAATATTAGGTAATTTACCAATATACAATTATTAAACCCTTAAAGGGGTTTTCCCATGGAAGAAAATTCTCACATTTCAACCCCCTAGTGATGTTAACACAATAAAGATCATTTGAACCCTTTAATTTTACTCTGTTTTATTGCTGTTTTAGCTCCTATCACTCCCTAGGCTGCTCAGTGCAAAATCCCAGTGTGTGGGCGGTGCCTCTCTAAGCAGACACATTTGGGCAGATTTACTTACCCGGTCCATTCGCGATCCAGCGGCGCGTTCTCTGCGCTGGATTCGAGTCCGGCTGGAATTCATTAAGGTAGTTCCTCCGCCGTCCACCAGGTGGCGCTGCTGTGCTGAAAAGCATCGGAACGCACTGGAATACACCGAGCCGGGCTGAGTGAAGGTAAGTGCAAGCTCCGTGACAGATGTCTTTTTAAAAATGCGGCGGTTTTTCCGAATCCGTCGGGTTTTCGTTCGGCCACGCCCCCTGATTTCCATCGCATGCATGCCAGCGCCGATGCGCCACAATCCGATCGCGTGCGCCAAAATCCCGGGGCAATTCAGGGGAAATCGACACAAATCGGAAATATTCGGGTAACACGTCGGGAAAACGCGAATCGGGCCCTTAGTAAATGACCCCCATAATTATACATCTAGTTCTGTGGGATGACAATGCCGTTACATTATCAGGGTACAAGGTGTATATACACTTTCATCTGGCTTCTGACATTGTACTAACACCCTGACACATAGAAAGAGATGAGACAGATCAGAGATGCATGAGATTACACAGAGGCTGACAGACTTTTACACTGTTACACTATCAGCCCTGCAACATTTCACAGACATGTGCCTGCCTCCCCCTTCCCCCGGATCACTTATCTCCATGTAGTTTGTAACCTCTCTGTCTCCTCACCATGTGCAGGCAGGATGTGAGAGTCTCTGAGCTCCTTGCAGGGGGCAGGGCTACAGCCACACAATAAAGAGAGACAGAAATCTCAGCTCCAAGATCTCACACAGAAATCCAAGATGGTGGCCATCCGACCCTGAGTCAGAAGTTACAGTATTATGTCTAGGGGCAACTGAAATTGTATACAGTAGGGCTGATAGAGACAGGTTGGACTTATATCTGTGAAATGCTACATTTTTGTTAATAACAGTGAATTAGAGAATGTGTTATTTTCTTATGCTGAGTATATTTAAGAAACTTGTCTTCATGGGAAACCCCTTTAACGACAAGTAACGTATCTATACGTCACACGCTGGCTGCAGTTGTTAGGAGAGCTGGCTTTACTTTACATATCGTATCTAGAAAGCGGAGCAGAACTTTTATTAGATGTATAATAGTTTATTACCTAATATCCTGCACATACACATTACAATAAACATAAAGTAAAGTGGCCAACCCCTTTAAAAAAATTGAAACGCATTTCATAGGATATAAAAATAGCCAGAGGACACACGTCCAAGTTACCCTGGGTCTTCTTCCATGGTCCTGGATTTTTTTTATGGTTTTATATTTTTACATTTTATGAAAAGCGCTGTAAGTTTTAACTTTTGTGAGTATAATAAAATCTTTTTATAATCGGAAGAAGTCGTACAATCTGCTCTATGCCTCGGCAATATTTTGTCTTCTCGTAAATCCGAAGACACTGCAGAGGGAAACGCATTGTGATCTTTGTGATGGTGTGAACAGGCTCCTACTAACGTTTAAAGCTTTGTTGGAAAACTTTTTCCCACTTTTGGGTGAACTGAGAAACTGTAATATTTGCAGTTCTGCTTTTGGACTTGGAATTTTGTCGTAGCTCCTTTTATAATTTTTTTTAACTTTTTTAATATTTTTTTTTATGTCTGTGATCCAGATTTTGTGTTCTTCCACCAATTTGTTACACAGGTGTTTTATCTCTGACACAGGTGACCGCAGCACTCTCCGACACGTACAGTTGATGCTTGCAGTCACCCCCGGGGCCCCACCTGTTACCTTAGTAGCATCCTGTGATGTTATGTAAAGCATCTCTTATCCTATGGAGGTAGATGACTCACAATAGCTTTAGGGTTAATAGATGACGTTCTGATGGCGTTGTTGAAATACCCCCTCTGGGAGATATATGGTGTATGTTATATTCCCCACCCATTAATAAGAATGGTGGTGCTAGTTTTAAGAGCATAGAATAGCGCAAAATGACCATAGATGGTGGTTGTCACCAAAGTTGCTCCCCATGATCTTTTCTCCAGGTCTTGGAAGAGGCTGCATACAGAGCCAGATGACATGCCAGCATGTGGCACTTTGGTAAAAAGCAGAAACATGGTGGATAAGCTGAGGTTTAAGGCAGGAAAATAGTCCAAGCGGTCCTCTGGTATTCACCCTTTAACCCCCTATACAGGAATTTGGATATCACTGTAGGCAAACCACTCATTGGAAGAGTCACCATTGAGAAACAGCTGACCAAGGTGGGCCATTAGATGCCAGCAAATTAGTGATAGGCACAGATGTGGTCGCTGGATAAGATGAGGTCAAGGCAGTATTCATCAATCAATCTCCATACAGTGGTCTGTAGAGAAACCAACAGGTATCTACTTATTGGAAGAGCCTCCCTCTATAGAAACATGACCCAGGTTAAGCCTAGAGATGCCATCCAAGAAATGGCACAGAAAAGAAAGGAAGAAATATGATTAGTGGACTGGCCTAGGTCAAGGAAGGTCAAGTTTGTACAGAACAGTAGACAATGCACAGGTCAGGGCAACTGGCAAAGAGTGAATACAGGTGTCAGGCTGGGGTCAGGGCAGATGGAATTGATATAATGGAAAAGCAAAGGTCAAATGCAGGTAATATGGATAAACTTTGCAGAACACTAGGATCTAGGTAACGTTTTACTTGGGCATCATACTATAAGGGTGGGTCCCTTAACTAACAAGGTGTATGCAGCCACACCCAGGGTCCGCATTCAAAACTTTACTGGGTCCTGTAATACTTTCCTACCTTCTACTTATGCTTTTCACTTCTAGTAATATAGAATTTACTTACTCCTAGTCTGTGGACAACAGGGGCACTGTTTCTACAAATAAATAAATAAAGGGAACTAAACACCTTACTAGAGCTTTTCTATTCTGCAAATATCTCAATATGACAAAAAGGAGTAACCAAAGTTGTTAAAGGTTTTTTTTTTTTCTGATAAAACCGAATATGTTCTGTAAAGAATTAGATAGACATGGCTACTTTCTTTCAGAACAGCGCCAACCAATTTTCACAGGTTGTATGTGGTATTGCAGCTCAGCTTTAGTCACTTTATTGGATTCGAGACACAATTCTAGTTAAAGCCCTTAAACTTTTTCTTTAAAGGGATCATTTTTTTTCTTAGCAATCTCTTGTACTGTTGGCTCTGCATGTTTTTTTAACAGTGAAATGTCAGATGTCTCTGGAGGGACAAGCAGAGGTGTACTGGTTGAGCGGGCAGGCCATGAAATTTTGGGTGTAGTGCTGCCACAGGCAGGTAAGAGTCATCTCTGGGAGAGGCCGGCTGCCAGGAACAGCATTGTGCAAAACATAGAAGTGGGTGGAAGAAGAGCTCAGCGCAGCAGCAGGGGAAGCATAGAAGCCCTGAGGAGGAGCAAGCACAGGAGGGTGGTGACAGGCAGCCAGAAAGGTGACAATCTAAAAAATGTGGCAGGGCCGGCTGTAGCTATGCCATGGCTGAGGCCACACGTAGGGAGGACAGTCAAGTCCCAGGAACCTGAGTGAATGTCCTCCTGCAGCATGGGGTCTGACTACTGCATCCAGGTGGGATAGCTACAATCCGCAATGAACTAAACCACCGGAATCCATGGGGAGCCTGGGATCTACGAATTGTCTCCTGCTACTATTCCTTATCTGCCAAATACTCCTGGTAAACATCAGCCAAGGAGAGGACACCTGCTCTGTGGAAGAAAGTGGAGTGGAAATTTTAAAGAAAGATGTCTACGCTAACTTTGTAAGAACTTCTATTTGTTCATTTTGTGTTTGTGCAGCGAATATATATATACCGGTACATATATAAATATGATACAAGTAGATACTTTAATAGATATGAGATAGATATGAGATAGATAGATAGATAGATAGATAAATAGATTAGATAGATAGTCCAGGGCAGCCCAAGGAAAAAGCATGCCTACCTAATATATAAAAAGAAACATGCTACAAACTTCAAGAAGTAAAAAAAAAGTAAAAAGTATGGGATTCAATCCATATCAGGTGTTATTTCGGCTTGTATAATATTGAGAAAAGCTCATGATTAAATGAGCCGTAACGTTGCTTGATATGGATGATATCCCAGAAGTTTTTCATCTTATTTTTTGGGAGTGCTGCCTATTTCTTTTTATAGATGGATACGATAGGTAGAAACATGTGTACACATGATACAAATGGAAAGACACATGATGTGTAGATGAAGATGTATAGACAGAGTCGGCATGTATAAATATATAGAAAAATGTATAGATATGTAGATAAGATAATGGAATAGATATACCGTATATGAAATAGAAAATGTAAATATGAATATTTACACAGATGTATACAATATATAGATCATATAATATTATCTAGATACACATGTGAAGGTAGATAGATGTCATTCATGGTAATTTTATCTGGACCTATTATTATTTTTATCACTGCTATTTGTATGGTGATGGCATTGATAGAAATCAGTAAAAAAAAAGTATTTTACCTCAGGTTTTGTATGTACGTTATTGGGGAAAAATGTCTGTAATGTGAATGGTGATGTATTCTATTATAACCTGCAATGTCACCCATATGTGATTTATGTTGCCCACGATTCAGCTTTCCCCCCTCATACATTTTGGGAGCTCCTGATTCTTCTCTGACTGCAGATGTCAGGGGAGAGAATGATCAGGCTGTAAGATTTCAACATGCCCAATCTTTGTCTCCCTTCATCAGGGGTGTACAGTTTCATTATATATGTCTAGTAAATGCCATCAGGGTAACAGTAATACCGCAATAATAACAGGTTAATCTGTCTTTGCTGGAGTCATCTAACCCTTTATGTTGATTTAATATGGACGCCATATTCATATGTGTTGGATATCTACTATCTGTATCATCTTTATGGCATCTGGCTATGATTCGATCACAAGAGAGCAGCTTTTAGTAGTATAATACTGTGCTCAGGATCTAAGCTACAAGAGCTGGTGATCTAATCGGAGAGTAGACAAGCCTAGCCTGGTAAAATGGCAGCCGTGTTATGTTTACATGAGGGCATATTCATCATCCTCATAAATGTCCTCAGACACAGCATTCTCTCACAATAAGCCGCCATATCTAGCAGCATAAAGTCCACGTACAAATATGTCAACAAAGATTTATGTGTAAGATGTTGTGTAATGAGATATAATCAAAGATGGCGGCCATCACAGCTGCCCGGGGACATAGAAGGGGTGCAGTGCAGAAATAGCAGTTGTATTCAGGTTCTGGTGTCTGATGGGAGCGCTATAGCTCCTCTGCCACAAAAAAAGACATAAGTATTATAATCCAATCATCTGAGAAGACTGAGTGACAATCTCTGAGGTAATTGTTATGGCGGCCATTTTGGGAGACATTGAAATGTCAGTAAGCAACAGCAGCTGAATAAAAATTTTACAGGAAGGCCTGACAAATTAAATCCAAGTATTGGGGTTTTGTGTTAGGGGAAATGTTTTGGGGCAGTTTTTATCTCCATGGACCAATGGAGCAATACCCTGTGAAAGCTATAGTAACCCAGCATGGCCACTACAAAGAGAACGGGGCTGCGCTTCCACCTCCATACTTAGAGTTGGGTCCAGCACTTGTGGCTGTAGTGATGAGCAGTTATGGGCGATGCATTATTATTACCTATCTCAAGGAAGGGGAAACAGTATCTATTACCTGGAAACTCCCTTTAAAAAAACTTTCTATATGATGTATATTTATGTAAAGTTTATTGAGGTGTAATAAAATTCACACAGCGGGCCGACAAATTCCCCTCCACATATATATGATATCTATAAATATATGCATTTATGGGTCATTATCACTTTGAACTTTCTTTATGTGGCGTTTAGATGCAAAATTTTAAGTGGCGCTATCTCCGGTGCTGTGCCTTTGTTATTCCTCCTGGAAACAAAAAAACAGATTGACATTGTCCTGCTTTTACTACAGTAACCACAACACCCGCAGTAACTGTGATACCCCTTTAGTAAATTTGTTGACAATCTGACCACTAGGGGGTTGAAAATAAGTATATTATTGTATTAATATTCCATATTACAGTAATATGGTCTTTATACAATTATTATTGACAAAAATGTTATTTGTTTAATACTTTTAACATTGAATTTTATTTTTTGTTGTTTTTTTTTTTTTTATTGTGAGGGGGAAGGTTGTGTTTTTGAGTTTTCAGTAGGGTTGGGCTTTACGGTGTTTGATTGTGTTTTACATTCCATGTATCTATAGGGTTACCGCTCAAACTGCTTTTACTGAGAAATGTGACCTACTTAGAAATTTCCATAAGACACAGGTAGAAGGTTTCCTTGAACCTATAATATTCTAAACATTCCAACGTTATCGCTCCACTTTTTTCCATACTGTGGTTTATATAGTGACCGTATGTTTATATAGTAGCTGTACCTTTGAGCTGACCCAATGATGTCACCTTGTGTTTGGACTGTAGGTCATTGAAAATATCAATGTAGCAGGACTTACTATGTTATAGACAGGGTATTGCTTTGGTTTTAGGGCTCTCCATAGCCCCCTTATTCTGGGCCCTGGTTTCACCACCAAATACAGAAGGGGCCATACATAAACATAATGCTCCCTCCAGGGGCATAACTATAGTGGCAGCAGCCATAGCAGCTGCTATGGGGCCCACAATGTCAGGGGGCCCCAGCATCCAGAATATTGGGTGCGTATATGCTGTATGTCTGTATATGGTATTGTATGCATGTGTGTATTGTATATTGCTGCATGTATGGTATGTATATATGGTATATATACTGCATGTGAGGTCTATCCCCACTCATTTACAGGGCACAGGGAAGTACATTGAACTTCCCACAACAGGTGACTTCTTTGCGTTTCCAGCGTAGATGGATGTTACATGAGATTGTGGTTCACGTCAGGCTGGAGCTCGCGGTGTTAATATAAGGTACAGGTGTGATATCCGTGGCTATATCCTCTTGTATTACAGGTGCATGTAAAGCGATACTCCGGTTGTGGTCGGAGCGCCTCCACCCTGGGCAATTATTTATTCACATTTATATTATGGCTTTTGTAGATGACGTGAGCTCCCAGTGTGATGTATCGTATCATCTTATATTATTAGTTTCTAACATAAAGGGGTTTTTCAGGACTATAATATATAGAACTGTAGATGACCCATAGATGAGGTCTTGTCACTGTTCACCAAGCACATTGCCGGACGTATTGTGGATGTGCGTGATATTGCAATAGGAATTTGTAATTATACCTATGTTGTTAGTAGCAGCAGGACTGTGATATATGGAATTATATTCCAGGATTGTAGCTCCTCCACGTGCACTGGGGGTGTCTCCTCACACTGCTGTGCTATTTGCAGCCAGTGCTGGGTATTGTCCTGGTAGACAAGTGTAATCATGTTTTTCCTCACATTGTTATTAGTAGCAGCAGAACTGTGAAAATATTGACTAATATTCCAGTGTTGTAGTGTGCTGCGCTGCTGTATGCTTTCCGTATCAAAATTCTCTTCGGTACCTCTGCTCTGAGTAATGGCTGTAGCAGGCTGCAGGTTGAATACTACAACAATCACTATTGGAGGAGCTGTATAAGGAGCAGTTTATGAAGAACGCAAAGAGCACAGCAGTGCACTTACAGAAGCTACAATCCTAGAATATAAATCTACATTTCACAGTCCTGCTTCTACCAACACTATACACAAAGTTATGATTAGACATCGCTCCACAGACAACGCTGTCTGCAGAGAGCACAGAGCACAGCAGTGTGAGGACACGCCCCCAGTTAATCCTGGAATATAAATCCATATATCACAGTCCTGCTACTACTAACCACATACACAAAGGTCTAATTACACATCTTTTTTGGACTATACCTAACACTGGCTGCTGTACTGCCCCTTTAATTTTGGATGGTACTGGGCTGCACAAAAACTCTCCAAGACACCGATTTCTTGGATTGGAAGTTTTCACACACTCTTATGCAATTATAATGTCAAATGTTTGTAGTAATACTTCTGTCTTACATTAATAATGGGAGGCAACTAATAACATCTATTGTTTCTATGCTTAAAGGGAGTGTCCACTCTTCACCTCTGAGTTAGTGAGTGTGTCAGTCTTTACTGAAACTCTAGCATTATATTCCCAATTCATGGGGCTACAACCTTCCCTCCATAGGAAGGTGCTGCACACTATGCTGCAATGCGTAGAACATTAGGCCGTGTCATCATGTTTTCTTGGAAACCCACAGCGACAGAGAATAGATCTTTGTGGTGTCTCTTGCCCTACATTTCAGCATTTCTTGCATTTTCTTATGATCTTAGGCTTTTAGTACCCAGAAATTGTCCACAATGTTTACAAGTAAATTTTGGTAAATCATAGAATACGAAGATGGTTCCTTGTTAAAGGGATTCTTCTTAAAGGGATTGTCCATCAACCGACTGCATTTTGATATAGCTGTTTTTGGGGGTTGAGGTGTGTAATCTACCATGAAATCCATCCTGATAAACCAGGGGCACTTACTCATAGATCAGGGGGCCTGGTTTCCTCCCACCCTCCAAAACATACTGGTAGGTTGATTAGATTGTGAGCCCCATTGGGCACAGGGACTGATTTGGCAAAGTCTGTGCAGCGCTGCGTAATCTGTGTGCGCTATATAAATAAAGGAATTTTTATTAATTATTATTATTATTATAGATCCAAGCACAGTGACTATAATAATTATTATATTAAGTTCTTATATTTCTTATACATGACCTCCTTCCTTCTAAAAATCAACATTTAAAATTATGCTAATTAGCCAAAAGGGCTTTGAGTCGCATTACAAGATCCCCTTCATGATGTAATTTCATAGGCTGTTACACTGTCTCCCCCTCCCTCTGCTCTTCAGCACTTCCCCCATCCCTCTGCCTGATGTCATCTCACACAGTGGGAGGCAGAAGTATTCCTGCACAGTGTAACAGCATGTGAAGCTGCAGCATGAAGGGGCTCTTCTAACACACCCAGCGCTCTTCTGGCTCATTAGCATAATTTAAAAACTTGCTAACAAACTTGGATAACAAATATAAGAAGATTACCACTGTCACGGTGCCTGAATCTACAAGTAGGTGTCTCTGGTTTATTATTCTTGATTTGATTTGGTAGATTTTCTTTAATAAAACAAGGTTTCTTTGCTCCAAAAACAGCCCCACTAAGTGTCCATAGACTGTGTGTGGTATAGCAGCTCAGTAAAAAAAACTGTAAAAAAATATCCGTAGGACACCAGTCATAGAGCAGTGCATTGTGGAGGCTAAAATATCATAGAGCTGTAGCCTGCATCCAAAGGCAACCAGCAGGTCACAACGCAGGTCGCTTTGTATATAATAATTCCTTTATTTATATAGTGCACACAGATTACGCAGCGCTGCACAGAGTTTGCCAAATTGGTCCCTGTCCCCAATGGGGCTTACAATCTAATCAACCTACCAGTATGTTTTGGAGTGTGGAAGGAAACTGGAGGACCCGGAGGAAACCCACGTAAACACGGAAAGAACATACAAACTCTTTGCAGATGTTGACCCTGGGACTTGAACCCAGGTCCCCAGCACTGCAAGGCTTAAGTGCTAACCACTGAGCCACCGTGCCGGCCTTGTATATGAATGGAAATAGAAAGCATGGAAAAAATTTTTAAATTATTTAAGCAGGAGTTATACTTTAAACGTATATGCGTACACATATGCTGGTTGTACAGCATTGCCTTACATCCTTCTTACATTGTAGTCAGGGGTAGATCTATCAAATCTGTATTTGTTGCCAGCAGAAACCAATCAGCGCTCATCTTACTTATTTAAACTGGACTGGAAAACCAAAAGCTGTGCTGTGATTGGTTGCAAATGGCTGTCAGTTTTAGCAGCCAACCTCCCTATACAGACAGGGAGCCGGCACAAGGCGAGTACTTAGACGCTATACGACATGGGGGCGGGTTATGACCCGTGGGAGGAAGACTCCTTCAAAGTAATTTCATTTTCCACGTTCATCCCCGAAGATGAGACTTCCGTCCTCACAAGCACAGGCTTCACTTTGTTTATGACACAAGAAATAACCTCGAAGAAAGTTTTTATTACATGTTTATTGCAGAAGCTCCGCTCACTACGAAATACTCAGAGAAACTCCACCCAAAGTCCAGAAATAACTACAGTATTTTTTTTGTATTTTTACAGCATCTGTCTACTATATATTCAAGCAACAATCTCATTTGCCATATTTATCCCTAACCTTGTAAGGTAAATTTAAAAAAAAACAAACCTATTCCCCCCCCCCCCCAAAAAAAAAAGAAGTCCCTCTATACGTGATCCAGATCTTATTATGGTTTTCTTTGTATCAAGCATCAACCTTATAATAGATTCGGAGAACATGAAGTCAATGATCTCACCGCACTCTTCAAAGCTGGGAAAAAGTCTCCAAAGAGAACTTTAAATGTCTGCCACCCAAAGCTTGGAGCCTGTTCACACCGTCACAAGGATCTCAAATGTGTTTTCCTCCGCAGTGTCTTTAGTTTCCTATTTACGAGTAGACAAAAGAACGCAGACGCAGATTGTACGGCTTCTTCTGATTTTGTAAAGGTTTTATTATAATCAAAAAAGTTAAAGGGGTTGGCCACTACACCTCATGTTTTCATTTTGTGTGTGTAAGTGTGTGTAAGTGTGTAAGAATATTAGGTAATTTACCAATATACAATTATTAAACCCTTAAAGGGGTTTTCCCATGGAAGAAAATTCTCACATTTCAACCCCCTAGTGATGTTAACACAATAAAGATCATTTGAACCCTTTAATTTTACTCTGTTTTATTGCTGTTTTAGCTCCTATCACTCCCTAGGCTGCTCAGTGCAAAATCCCAGTGTGTGGGCGGTGCCTCTCTAAGCAGACACATTTGGGCAGATTTACTTACCCGGTCCATTCGCGATCCAGCGGCGCGTTCTCTGCGCTGGATTCGAGTCCGGCTGGAATTCATTAAGGTAGTTCCTCCGCCGTCCACCAGGTGGCGCTGCTGTGCTGAAAAGCATCGGAACGCACTGGAATACACCGAGCCGGGCTGAGTGAAGGTAAGTGCAAGCTCCGTGACAGATGTCTTTTTAAAAATGCGGCGGTTTTTCCGAATCCGTCGGGTTTTCGTTCGGCCACGCCCCCTGATTTCCATCGCATGCATGCCAGCGCCGATGCGCCACAATCCGATCGCGTGCGCCAAAATCCCGGGGCAATTCAGGGGAAATCGACACAAATCGGAAATATTCGGGTAACACGTCGGGAAAACGCGAATCGGGCCCTTAGTAAATGACCCCCATAATTATACATCTAGTTCTGTGGGATGACAATGCCGTTACATTATCAGGGTACAAGGTGTATATACACTTTCATCTGGCTTCTGACATTGTACTAACACCCTGACACATAGAAAGAGATGAGACAGATCAGAGATGCATGAGATTACACAGAGGCTGACAGACTTTTACACTGTTACACTATCAGCCCTGCAACATTTCACAGACATGTGCCTGCCTCCCCCTTCCCCCGGATCACTTATCTCCATGTAGTTTGTAACCTCTCTGTCTCCTCACCATGTGCAGGCAGGATGTGAGAGTCTCTGAGCTCCTTGCAGGGGGCAGGGCTACAGCCACACAATAAAGAGAGACAGAAATCTCAGCTCCAAGATCTCACACAGAAATCCAAGATGGTGGCCATCCGACCCTGAGTCAGAAGTTACAGTATTATGTCTAGGGGCAACTGAAATTGTATACAGTAGGGCTGATAGAGACAGGTTGGACTTATATCTGTGAAATGCTACATTTTTGTTAATAACAGTGAATTAGAGAATGTGTTATTTTCTTATGCTGAGTATATTTAAGAAACTTGTCTTCATGGGAAACCCCTTTAACGACAAGTAACGTATCTATACGTCACACGCTGGCTGCAGTTGTTAGGAGAGCTGGCTTTACTTTACATATCGTATCTAGAAAGCGGAGCAGAACTTTTATTAGATGTATAATAGTTTATTACCTAATATCCTGCACATACACATTACAATAAACATAAAGTAAAGTGGCCAACCCCTTTAAAAAAATTGAAACGCATTTCATAGGATATAAAAATAGCCAGAGGACACACGTCCAAGTTACCCTGGGTCTTCTTCCATGGTCCTGGATTTTTTTTATGGTTTTATATTTTTACATTTTATGAAAAGCGCTGTAAGTTTTAACTTTTGTGAGTATAATAAAATCTTTTTATAATCGGAAGAAGTCGTACAATCTGCTCTATGCCTCGGCAATATTTTGTCTTCTCGTAAATCCGAAGACACTGCAGAGGGAAACGCATTGTGATCTTTGTGATGGTGTGAACAGGCTCCTACTAACGTTTAAAGCTTTGTTGGAAAACTTTTTCCCACTTTTGGGTGAACTGAGAAACTGTAATATTTGCAGTTCTGCTTTTGGACTTGGAATTTTGTCGTAGCTCCTTTTATAATTTTTTTTAACTTTTTTAATATTTTTTTTTATGTCTGTGATCCAGATTTTGTGTTCTTCCACCAATTTGTTACACAGGTGTTTTATCTCTGACACAGGTGACCGCAGCACTCTCCGACACGTACAGTTGATGCTTGCAGTCACCCCCGGGGCCCCACCTGTTACCTTAGTAGCATCCTGTGATGTTATGTAAAGCATCTCTTATCCTATGGAGGTAGATGACTCACAATAGCTTTAGGGTTAATAGATGACGTTCTGATGGCGTTGTTGAAATACCCCCTCTGGGAGATATATGGTGTATGTTATATTCCCCACCCATTAATAAGAATGGTGGTGCTAGTTTTAAGAGCATAGAATAGCGCAAAATGACCATAGATGGTGGTTGTCACCAAAGTTGCTCCCCATGATCTTTTCTCCAGGTCTTGGAAGAGGCTGCATACAGAGCCAGATGACATGCCAGCATGTGGCACTTTGGTAAAAAGCAGAAACATGGTGGATAAGCTGAGGTTTAAGGCAGGAAAATAGTCCAAGCGGTCCTCTGGTATTCACCCTTTAACCCCCTATACAGGAATTTGGATATCACTGTAGGCAAACCACTCATTGGAAGAGTCACCATTGAGAAACAGCTGACCAAGGTGGGCCATTAGATGCCAGCAAATTAGTGATAGGCACAGATGTGGTCGCTGGATAAGATGAGGTCAAGGCAGTATTCATCAATCAATCTCCATACAGTGGTCTGTAGAGAAACCAACAGGTATCTACTTATTGGAAGAGCCTCCCTCTATAGAAACATGACCCAGGTTAAGCCTAGAGATGCCATCCAAGAAATGGCACAGAAAAGAAAGGAAGAAATATGATTAGTGGACTGGCCTAGGTCAAGGAAGGTCAAGTTTGTACAGAACAGTAGACAATGCACAGGTCAGGGCAACTGGCAAAGAGTGAATACAGGTGTCAGGCTGGGGTCAGGGCAGATGGAATTGATATAATGGAAAAGCAAAGGTCAAATGCAGGTAATATGGATAAACTTTGCAGAACACTAGGATCTAGGTAACGTTTTACTTGGGCATCATACTATAAGGGTGGGTCCCTTAACTAACAAGGTGTATGCAGCCACACCCAGGGTCCGCATTCAAAACTTTACTGGGTCCTGTAATACTTTCCTACCTTCTACTTATGCTTTTCACTTCTAGTAATATAGAATTTACTTACTCCTAGTCTGTGGACAACAGGGGCACTGTTTCTACAAATAAATAAATAAAGGGAACTAAACACCTTACTAGAGCTTTTCTATTCTGCAAATATCTCAATATGACAAAAAGGAGTAACCAAAGTTGTTAAAGGTTTTTTTTTTTTCTGATAAAACCGAATATGTTCTGTAAAGAATTAGATAGACATGGCTACTTTCTTTCAGAACAGCGCCAACCAATTTTCACAGGTTGTATGTGGTATTGCAGCTCAGCTTTAGTCACTTTATTGGATTCGAGACACAATTCTAGTTAAAGCCCTTAAACTTTTTCTTTAAAGGGATCATTTTTTTTCTTAGCAATCTCTTGTACTGTTGGCTCTGCATGTTTTTTTAACAGTGAAATGTCAGATGTCTCTGGAGGGACAAGCAGAGGTGTACTGGTTGAGCGGGCAGGCCATGAAATTTTGGGTGTAGTGCTGCCACAGGCAGGTAAGAGTCATCTCTGGGAGAGGCCGGCTGCCAGGAACAGCATTGTGCAAAACATAGAAGTGGGTGGAAGAAGAGCTCAGCGCAGCAGCAGGGGAAGCATAGAAGCCCTGAGGAGGAGCAAGCACAGGAGGGTGGTGACAGGCAGCCAGAAAGGTGACAATCTAAAAAATGTGGCAGGGCCGGCTGTAGCTATGCCATGGCTGAGGCCACACGTAGGGAGGACAGTCAAGTCCCAGGAACCTGAGTGAATGTCCTCCTGCAGCATGGGGTCTGACTACTGCATCCAGGTGGGATAGCTACAATCCGCAATGAACTAAACCACCGGAATCCATGGGGAGCCTGGGATCTACGAATTGTCTCCTGCTACTATTCCTTATCTGCCAAATACTCCTGGTAAACATCAGCCAAGGAGAGGACACCTGCTCTGTGGAAGAAAGTGGAGTGGAAATTTTAAAGAAAGATGTCTACGCTAACTTTGTAAGAACTTCTATTTGTTCATTTTGTGTTTGTGCAGCGAATATATATATACCGGTACATATATAAATATGATACAAGTAGATACTTTAATAGATATGAGATAGATATGAGATAGATAGATAGATAGATAGATAAATAGATTAGATAGATAGTCCAGGGCAGCCCAAGGAAAAAGCATGCCTACCTAATATATAAAAAGAAACATGCTACAAACTTCAAGAAGTAAAAAAAAAGTAAAAAGTATGGGATTCAATCCATATCAGGTGTTATTTCGGCTTGTATAATATTGAGAAAAGCTCATGATTAAATGAGCCGTAACGTTGCTTGATATGGATGATATCCCAGAAGTTTTTCATCTTATTTTTTGGGAGTGCTGCCTATTTCTTTTTATAGATGGATACGATAGGTAGAAACATGTGTACACATGATACAAATGGAAAGACACATGATGTGTAGATGAAGATGTATAGACAGAGTCGGCATGTATAAATATATAGAAAAATGTATAGATATGTAGATAAGATAATGGAATAGATATACCGTATATGAAATAGAAAATGTAAATATGAATATTTACACAGATGTATACAATATATAGATCATATAATATTATCTAGATACACATGTGAAGGTAGATAGATGTCATTCATGGTAATTTTATCTGGACCTATTATTATTTTTATCACTGCTATTTGTATGGTGATGGCATTGATAGAAATCAGTAAAAAAAAAGTATTTTACCTCAGGTTTTGTATGTACGTTATTGGGGAAAAATGTCTGTAATGTGAATGGTGATGTATTCTATTATAACCTGCAATGTCACCCATATGTGATTTATGTTGCCCACGATTCAGCTTTCCCCCCTCATACATTTTGGGAGCTCCTGATTCTTCTCTGACTGCAGATGTCAGGGGAGAGAATGATCAGGCTGTAAGATTTCAACATGCCCAATCTTTGTCTCCCTTCATCAGGGGTGTACAGTTTCATTATATATGTCTAGTAAATGCCATCAGGGTAACAGTAATACCGCAATAATAACAGGTTAATCTGTCTTTGCTGGAGTCATCTAACCCTTTATGTTGATTTAATATGGACGCCATATTCATATGTGTTGGATATCTACTATCTGTATCATCTTTATGGCATCTGGCTATGATTCGATCACAAGAGAGCAGCTTTTAGTAGTATAATACTGTGCTCAGGATCTAAGCTACAAGAGCTGGTGATCTAATCGGAGAGTAGACAAGCCTAGCCTGGTAAAATGGCAGCCGTGTTATGTTTACATGAGGGCATATTCATCATCCTCATAAATGTCCTCAGACACAGCATTCTCTCACAATAAGCCGCCATATCTAGCAGCATAAAGTCCACGTACAAATATGTCAACAAAGATTTATGTGTAAGATGTTGTGTAATGAGATATAATCAAAGATGGCGGCCATCACAGCTGCCCGGGGACATAGAAGGGGTGCAGTGCAGAAATAGCAGTTGTATTCAGGTTCTGGTGTCTGATGGGAGCGCTATAGCTCCTCTGCCACAAAAAAAGACATAAGTATTATAATCCAATCATCTGAGAAGACTGAGTGACAATCTCTGAGGTAATTGTTATGGCGGCCATTTTGGGAGACATTGAAATGTCAGTAAGCAACAGCAGCTGAATAAAAATTTTACAGGAAGGCCTGACAAATTAAATCCAAGTATTGGGGTTTTGTGTTAGGGGAAATGTTTTGGGGCAGTTTTTATCTCCATGGACCAATGGAGCAATACCCTGTGAAAGCTATAGTAACCCAGCATGGCCACTACAAAGAGAACGGGGCTGCGCTTCCACCTCCATACTTAGAGTTGGGTCCAGCACTTGTGGCTGTAGTGATGAGCAGTTATGGGCGATGCATTATTATTACCTATCTCAAGGAAGGGGAAACAGTATCTATTACCTGGAAACTCCCTTTAAAAAAACTTTCTATATGATGTATATTTATGTAAAGTTTATTGAGGTGTAATAAAATTCACACAGCGGGCCGACAAATTCCCCTCCACATATATATGATATCTATAAATATATGCATTTATGGGTCATTATCACTTTGAACTTTCTTTATGTGGCGTTTAGATGCAAAATTTTAAGTGGCGCTATCTCCGGTGCTGTGCCTTTGTTATTCCTCCTGGAAACAAAAAAACAGATTGACATTGTCCTGCTTTTAC
Source organism: Engystomops pustulosus (assembly GCA_019512145.1). NCBI lineage: Eukaryota > Metazoa > Chordata > Amphibia > Anura > Leptodactylidae > Engystomops > Engystomops pustulosus. The sequence goes on from CM033649.1 coordinate 91,813,683, forward strand.
TACAGTAACCACAACACCCGCAGTAACTGTGATACCCCTTTAGTAAATTTGTTGACAATCTGACCACTAGGGGGTTGAAAATAAGTATATTATTGTATTAATATTCCATATTACAGTAATATGGTCTTTATACAATTATTATTGACAAAAATGTTATTTGTTTAATACTTTTAACATTGAATTTTATTTTTTGTTGTTTTTTTTTTTTTTATTGTGAGGGGGAAGGTTGTGTTTTTGAGTTTTCAGTAGGGTTGGGCTTTACGGTGTTTGATTGTGTTTTACATTCCATGTATCTATAGGGTTACCGCTCAAACTGCTTTTACTGAGAAATGTGACCTACTTAGAAATTTCCATAAGACACAGGTAGAAGGTTTCCTTGAACCTATAATATTCTAAACATTCCAACGTTATCGCTCCACTTTTTTCCATACTGTGGTTTATATAGTGACCGTATGTTTATATAGTAGCTGTACCTTTGAGCTGACCCAATGATGTCACCTTGTGTTTGGACTGTAGGTCATTGAAAATATCAATGTAGCAGGACTTACTATGTTATAGACAGGGTATTGCTTTGGTTTTAGGGCTCTCCATAGCCCCCTTATTCTGGGCCCTGGTTTCACCACCAAATACAGAAGGGGCCATACATAAACATAATGCTCCCTCCAGGGGCATAACTATAGTGGCAGCAGCCATAGCAGCTGCTATGGGGCCCACAATGTCAGGGGGCCCCAGCATCCAGAATATTGGGTGCGTATATGCTGTATGTCTGTATATGGTATTGTATGCATGTGTGTATTGTATATTGCTGCATGTATGGTATGTATATATGGTATATATACTGCATGTGAGGTCTATCCCCACTCATTTACAGGGCACAGGGAAGTACATTGAACTTCCCACAACAGGTGACTTCTTTGCGTTTCCAGCGTAGATGGATGTTACATGAGATTGTGGTTCACGTCAGGCTGGAGCTCGCGGTGTTAATATAAGGTACAGGTGTGATATCCGTGGCTATATCCTCTTGTATTACAGGTGCATGTAAAGCGATACTCCGGTTGTGGTCGGAGCGCCTCCACCCTGGGCAATTATTTATTCACATTTATATTATGGCTTTTGTAGATGACGTGAGCTCCCAGTGTGATGTATCGTATCATCTTATATTATTAGTTTCTAACATAAAGGGGTTTTTCAGGACTATAATATATAGAACTGTAGATGACCCATAGATGAGGTCTTGTCACTGTTCACCAAGCACATTGCCGGACGTATTGTGGATGTGCGTGATATTGCAATAGGAATTTGTAATTATACCTATGTTGTTAGTAGCAGCAGGACTGTGATATATGGAATTATATTCCAGGATTGTAGCTCCTCCACGTGCACTGGGGGTGTCTCCTCACACTGCTGTGCTATTTGCAGCCAGTGCTGGGTATTGTCCTGGTAGACAAGTGTAATCATGTTTTTCCTCACATTGTTATTAGTAGCAGCAGAACTGTGAAAATATTGACTAATATTCCAGTGTTGTAGTGTGCTGCGCTGCTGTATGCTTTCCGTATCAAAATTCTCTTCGGTACCTCTGCTCTGAGTAATGGCTGTAGCAGGCTGCAGGTTGAATACTACAACAATCACTATTGGAGGAGCTGTATAAGGAGCAGTTTATGAAGAACGCAAAGAGCACAGCAGTGCACTTACAGAAGCTACAATCCTAGAATATAAATCTACATTTCACAGTCCTGCTTCTACCAACACTATACACAAAGTTATGATTAGACATCGCTCCACAGACAACGCTGTCTGCAGAGAGCACAGAGCACAGCAGTGTGAGGACACGCCCCCAGTTAATCCTGGAATATAAATCCATATATCACAGTCCTGCTACTACTAACCACATACACAAAGGTCTAATTACACATCTTTTTTGGACTATACCTAACACTGGCTGCTGTACTGCCCCTTTAATTTTGGATGGTACTGGGCTGCACAAAAACTCTCCAAGACACCGATTTCTTGGATTGGAAGTTTTCACACACTCTTATGCAATTATAATGTCAAATGTTTGTAGTAATACTTCTGTCTTACATTAATAATGGGAGGCAACTAATAACATCTATTGTTTCTATGCTTAAAGGGAGTGTCCACTCTTCACCTCTGAGTTAGTGAGTGTGTCAGTCTTTACTGAAACTCTAGCATTATATTCCCAATTCATGGGGCTACAACCTTCCCTCCATAGGAAGGTGCTGCACACTATGCTGCAATGCGTAGAACATTAGGCCGTGTCATCATGTTTTCTTGGAAACCCACAGCGACAGAGAATAGATATTTGTGGTGTCTCTTGCCCTACATTTCAGCATTTCTTGCATTCTCTTATGATCTTAGGCTTTTAGTACCCAGAAATTGTCCACAATGTTTACAAGTAAATTTTGGTAAATCATAGAATACGAAGATGGTTCCTTGTTAAAGGGATTCTTCTTAAAGGGATTGTCCATCAACCGACTGCATTTTGATATAGCTGTTTTTGGGGGTTGAGGTGTGTACTGCTCTGACTAGCAGATGTAACAACCCCTTTAATTGTCAAATGCAGAGCCCACAGTTCACTTTTGCTTTGGGTATACATCTCCTGTGCAGATCTATGGGGGGACATTTACTTACCCTTCCCTGGCGCGTTCCCCGTTGTGCGTTGTCTGACTCCAATACACTGTGCCGCAATTCACAAAAATCGGGCGCCCGATATCCTGTATGTGTCGCTTCCCCGCTCAGGTCCCCGGAGTTCACCTTCTTTTTCCTGGTGCATGTAAGTGCATTGGTTGCAACGCATTTTGTTTATTAAATCCTGCGCTCAGTCCGAATCAGTCGGATCGTCCGACGGCACGCCCCCCCCCCCCCGATTTCTGCGGCATGAAAGCAGGCGCTTCTGTGCCAAAATCCGATTGCGTGTGATACAATCCCCAGTTACATACCTGTCACATCCTGAAAATTTCTAAAATCCGACAAACCATGGACCACAAACCGTCGACCTTTTGTAAATAAGCCCCTATGTGTCTGTATGGATGCCTATCCCCACTGCTGGTAGGTTACACCAGAGCAGGGGGCAGAGCAATGGAAGATCAGACTACACTGGGTTTGTTTATAGTCTGTAACCATGGAGACACATGGTTCTGCATAGGAGAATCTGCACATATTTGCATATTACTATCTCCTCCCCTGTATACTTGACAACGGATTAGTCAGACAGGGAAATATTATAATCACAACTGATTGGGAAACGTCATGTGAACTCAGCGTCTCTCCAGATCTTACATGTGTGAAATCGTCTCTATTATCAAGTGGATTGTACATTCACAGAACATCTGTAGGACACGACTGATTATGTAAGAAAATTGTTGGGGATTTACCTTTTGCTGGCAAAAGGTGAAATCCACAGAACGCTTCTGCGCCAAAATTCGATTGCGTGTGATACAATCCCCAGTTACATACCTGTCACAGCGGCGCAAATCCTGAAAATTTCTAAAATCCGACAAACCATGGACCACGATCCGTCGACCTTTTGTAAATAAGCCCCTATGTGTCTGTATGGATGCCTATCCCCACTGCTGGTAGGTTATACCAGAGCAGGGGGCAGAGCAATGGAAGATCAGACTACACTGGGTTTGTTTATAGTCTGTAACCATGGAGACACATCGTTCTGCATAGGAGAATCTGCACGTATTTGCATATTACTATCTCCTCCCCTGTATACTTGACAACGGATTAGTCAGACAGGGAAATATTATGATAATTACAACTGATTGGGAAATGTCATGTGAACTCAGCGTCTCTCCAGATCTTACATGTGTGAAATCGTCTCTATTATCAACACGTTGATTGGTAGTGGATTGTACATTCACAGAACATCTGTAGGACACGACTGATTATATAAGAAAATTGTTGGGGATTTACCTTTTGCTGGCAAAAGGTGAAATCCACAGAAAGAATTGACAGCTATAGGACAAAGATATAAGATAGATAGAATGAAAGATAATATATATATATAAATAATTATACTGATACATGAGAACCAGTAGCCCCCAAAATATACTAGCTTTATATTTTCTAAATTGGTTTGCATCAGTCATTGCCATAAGTTTTGAGAATGATACCAATGTTAATTTTTACAAAGTCTACTGCATCAGGTTTTATAATGGCAATTTGCATACACTCCAGAATGTTATAAAGAGTGATCAGCTTAACAGCAATTCATTACAAAGTCAATATTTGCCTAGAAAATGAACTTTTTCCCCCAAAACACATTTCAACTTCATTGCAGGTGCCTTACAAGGAGCAGCTCACATGGTGTCAGTGATTGCTCCAGTAACACAGGTGCGGGTGCTGATGGGGACAGGGCTGGGGGACAATCTGTAAGGATTAAGTAACAATCACACCACTGGACACTGTAAAAGGAGGCTGGTGCTTCATTGTTTCTCTTCTGTTAACCATGGTTATCTCTAAAGAAACATGTGCAGTCATCATTGCACTGCACAAAACTGGCCCAACAGGGAAGAGTATCGCAGCTAGAAAGATTGCACCTCAGTCACCAATCTATCGCATCATCAAGGAATTCAAAGAGAGAGGCTCCATTGTTACCAAAAAGGCTCCAGGGCGCCCAAGAAGGACCATCAGGCACCAGGACTGTCTCTTAAAAGTGTTTCAGCTTGGGGATGGGGCTCCCAGCAGTGCAGAGCTTGCTCAGGAATGGCAGCAGGCAGGTGTGAGGCATCTGCACGCACTGTGAGACTGCATAGACTCTTGGAGCAAGGCCTGGTGTCCAGGAGGGCATTCCGATTGTTTGGAACATCTGGAAAAAAGCTTGTTCGGAGAAGACAAGGTGAGCGATACCACCAGTCTTGTCTCATGCCACCTGTAAAGCCTCCTGCAACCATTCATGTGTGGGGCGGCTTCTCAGCCAAGGGAATCGGCTCTCCCACAGTTTTGCCTAAAAACACATTCATGAATAAAGAATGGGACCAGAATGTCCTCCAAGAGCAACTTCTCCCAACCGTCCAAGAGCAGTTTGGTGATAACGATGCCTTTCCCAGCATGATGGAGCACCTTGCCATAAAACAAAGGGGAGAACTAAATGGCTCAGGGAGCAAAACAGAGATTTTGGGTCCATGGCCTGGAAACTCCCCAGATCTTAATCCCATTGATAACTTGTGGTCAATCATCAAGAGACGGGGGACAAACAAAAACCAACAAATTGTGACAGAATGCAGCAATGATTGTGCAGGAATGGACGGCAATCAGTCAGGATTTGGTGCAGAAGGTGATTGAGAGCTGCCAGGGAGAATTGCAGAGGTCCTGAAGAAGAAGGGGCAGCACTGCAAATACTGACTCGCTGCAGTAACTCCTTCTCACTGACAATAAAAGCTTTTGTTACTCATAATATGATTGCACTTATATCTCTGTATGTGATAAAAACATCTGACAAAGCAGAGGGACACATCATGTGACAATATAATATTTGTGTCATTCTCAGAACTTATGGCCATGACTGTACATTGGGAATCTAGATGTTTCATGTGTTAGGGTTTATACCCTTTCCTATACCAAATATGAGGTGCTGGTTGCGGCTTCGTAGGTTCTGCACAGAGGTTGATTATCATGATCGGCCCGATGCAGTATCTCGGCCTCTGTGCAATCAGGGATGGTTTTTAACTTTTCGGGCCCAAACATAGGCACCCGTCACCCCAGGGCAACAAGGACACAATTATGGTAGATACGTACCTTACATGTTCCATCGATGGTCTCTTGTTTAATTTTGGGCAGACGGGCGACATAAAAATGCCGACACAAATGAGATGTGCGCCAAAATCTTACATGCCCGGCGCCTGTTTTTCTTTTGATTTCTGACCCTTTTTTTCCTGGTCTGTTCTGCGCCAAAAATTGCACCTAAAAAAGCTGACAAACTCAACATAAATGTGGGGGATGATGTGGAAAATAAAGACGGCCGAGTCGGGATAGTCAGAAACATCTGTTCCTTCTGGCTCAAACACATTATAAATGATCCGAAACACTTTTGCACCAAAAACGTGAGTTCCCGACACTTTTTTGGTGCAGATACAATAATACATCTGCCCCAATATTTTATTCTTTATTACACACCCTGATCTCTAACCAATGAGATATGAGATTGGCCTTTAAATGTCTGTTGGCTGGTTGTTCAGATTGGTCCGAACGCCGCACTTTTGTCGGGTTTCCTGAATATTGATTAAGATAGGTAGGTAGATTATGGATAGGTAGATGGAAAGATAGATAAATATGAGACTCTTCCCACATATACACATTTGCACAACTTTTGCAAGCAACGTTGTAAAGATTTCCCAGCTGCCTTTGGTTTGTGGTTTTGAGGTGGAGTTTCTAAAGTAAACATGGAATGGAAATCTATTTAGATAATTCCTTCTGTTATTCCCACTGACATAAATATACAGAAAAATACCAGGATAGATGATAGATAAAGATGTAATATGAATATAGATGATAGATAGTCACACAGATTGTAATCGTTAAATGAGAAACATATGCCTCCCAAAAATCTCTAGCTTTGTTTTACTATTATTATTATTTTTAAATTTGTTTTCATACAGTCATTGTCATAAGTTTTGAGAATGATACAAATGTTAATTTTTTACAAAGTCTACTGCATCAGGTTTTATAATGGCCATTTGCATATACTCCAGAATGTTATAAAGAGGGATCAGCTTAACAGCAATTCATTGCAAAGTCTATATTTGCCTAGAAAATGAACTTTTTCCCCCAAAACACATTTCAACTTCATTGCAGGTCTGCCTTACAAGGAGCAGCTGCCATGGTGTCAGTGATTGCTCCACTAACACAGGTGTGGGGGCTGATGAGGACCGGGCTGGAGATCAATCTGTCATGATTAAGTAACAATCACACCACTGGACACTTTAATAGGAGGCTGGTGCTTCATTGTTTCTCTTCTGTTAACCATGGTTATCTCCAAAGAAACACGTGCAGTCATCATTGCACTGCACAAAGCTGGCCGAACAGGGAAGAGTATCGCAGCTAGAAAGATTGCACCTCAGTCACCAATCTATCGCATCATCAAGGAATTCAGGAGAGAGGCTCCATTGTTACCAAAAAGGCTCCAGGGTGCCCAAGAAGGACCATCAGGCACCAGGACTGTCTCTTAAAAGTTTTTCAGCTTGGGGATGGGGCTCCCAGCAGTGCAGAGCTCAGGAATGGCAGCAGCAGGTGTGAGTGCATCTGCACGCACTGTGAGACTGCAGAGACTCTTGGAGCATGGCCTGGTGTCCAGGAGGGCATTCCGATTGTTTGGAACATCTGGAAAAAAAGCTTGCTGGGAGAAGACAAGGTGAGCGATACCACCAGTCTTGTTTCATGCCATCTGTAAAGCCTCCTGCAACCATTCATGTGTGGGGCGGCTTCTCAGCCAAGGGAATCGGCTCTCTCACAGTCTTGCCTAAAAACACATCCATGAATAAAGAATGGGAGCAGAATGTCCTCCAAGAGCAACTTCTCCCAACCGTCCAAGAGCAGTTTGGTGATGAACAATGCCTTTCCCAGCATGATGGAGCACCTTGCCAAAAAGCAAAGGGGAGAACTAAATGGCCCCGGGAACAAAACAGAGAGATTTTGGGTCCATGGCCTGGAAACTCCCCAGATCTTAATCCCATTGAGAACTTGTGGTCAATCATCAAGAGACGGGGGACAAACAAAAACCAACAAATTGTGACCCAATGCAGCAGTGATTGTGCAGGAATGGACGGCTATCAGTCAGGATTTGGTGCAGGAGGTGAGTGAGAGCTGCCAGGGAGAATTGCAGAGGTCCTGAAGAAGAAGGGGCAACACTGCAAATACTGACTCGCTGCAGTAACTCCTTCTCACTGACAATAAAAGCTTTTGTTACTCGTAATATGATTGCACTTGTATCTCTGTATGTGATAAAAACATCTGACAAAGCAGAGGGACACATCATGTGAAAATATAATATTTGTGTCATTCTCCAAACTTATGGCCATGACTTTACATTGGGAATCTAGATGTTTCATGTGTTAGGGTTTATACCCTTTCCTATACCAAATATGAGGTGCCGGTTGCGGCTTCGTAGGTTCTGCACAGAGGTTCATTATCATGATCGGCCCAATGCAGTATCCCGGCCTCTGTGCAATCAGGGATGGTTTTTTACTTTTCGGCCCCAAACATAGGCACCCGTCACCCCAGGGCAACAAGGACACAATTATGGTAGATACGTACCTTACATGTTTCATCGATGGTCTCTGGTTTAATTTTGGGCAGCGATGCCCTTTTTCATTGTGGCTACCGATACCTGCAAAGCACAGAGTGTGCATGCGCCATGAAAGCTGACGGCACTGACCATCATCTCGGAACCTTACTCCTTGTTGTATTGACCCAACAGTAGGTGTCACACCTAGAAGTTCCGATTTGGTTATGCAAGCCCGGCCTGTAACTGCAGGTGGTGGACCACAAGTATTATTTAATTATCATTTTTAGGAATGACAGACAGAGACAGTGGGGTGGTCCTGAGTCCCATAGGAGGTACTTTGATATATTTCTACACTAAAATATGTATTATATATGAAATTCTGTGATGTTTTGGATATGGAGATGACACTATGGGGGGGGGATTTATTAATTCTGTCGCAACCTCGACAGTCGGCATATGAGATCCAACTACGGAAAGCATAGCCCGATGCACTAAAGTAACGCACGGCTGTAAGTAATTAATGCGCAGACGGGCGACATAAAAATGCCGACACAAATGAGATGTGCGCCAAAATCTTACATGCCCTGCGCCTGTTTTTCTTTTGATTTCCCTTTTTTTCCTGGTCTGTTCTGCGCCAAAAATTGCACCTAAAAAAGCTGACAAACTCAACATAAATGTGGGGGATGATGTGGAAAATATAGACCACGCCCACTTGCGCCAAAAAATGACGTCCGAGTCGAGATAGTCAGAAACATCTGTTCCTTCTGGCTCAAACACATTATAAATGATCCCCAACACTTTTGCACCAAAAACGTGAGTTCCCGACACTTTTTTGGTGCAGATACAATAATACATCTGCCCCAATATTTTATTCTTTATTACACACCCTGATCTCTAACCAATGAGATATGAGATTGGCCTTTAAATGTCTGTTGGCTGGTTGTTCACATTGGGGCTCATTTACTAATGGTCCGAACACCGCACTTTTGTCGGGTTTCCTGAATATTTCCGTGGAGTGCTGCCTATTCTTTGGATTATTGAGGACCTTTGCCAATGGTCGTATGGATTTTGCACCCACAATTTCTGTTGTGCTGCTCTGGATCTTCTGAGACTTGATTAAGATAGGTAGGTAGATTATGGATAGGTAGATGGAAAGATAGATAAATATGAGACTCTTCCCACATATACACATTTGCACAACTTTTGCAAGCAACGTTGTAAAGTTTTCCCAGCTGCCTTTGGTTTGTGGTTTGAGGTGGAGTTTCTAAAGTAAACATGGAATAGAAATCTATTTAGATAATTCCTTCTGTTATTCCTACTGACATAAATATACAGAAAAATACCAGGATAGATGATAGATAAAGATATAATATGAATATAGATGATAGATAGTCACACAGATTGTAATCGTTAAATAGATATGAGATAGATGATGGATAGATAGATAGATAGATATGAGATAGATATGAGATAGATAGATAGATCTATCATGATGCTCCGGCCTGTGACACATCCTCTCCTTAGAATTCTAGGCAATTACTTGCTTTTTTTCCTTTTGGCATCAGGAGTTTGATACATTCCCCATTATACTTTATACGCCGGAACATCAAGCACTGGTGCAAGAAACTATAAGTTTTTATTATCCAAGAAAACATTGAAGTCAATAACTATAGTGTGAACTGTGCCTTAAACAACTCTCCACCCAGTAATTTATCCAGTAGTCACAAGTTCTATTTACAACCCGTTGCCATACAATAATCCTCCTGTCTTGAATATGATCTGCCTTTTTTAAAAATTTTTTTCCTTGTGGGAGGAAGATGCAAAGTAGTTCCATGAAATATCTATCATCACTTGTCTTATTATACAGCAAGAATTTTTATTATAGTCATAACACATTCCCTGCTGGTCTCCATGTAACATCAAAGTGCAGGGAAGTAGGTATAAGGGAGCACAGGTAGCTGTGGGACCACCCTGCTGCTTAAAGGGGTCTTCAAATCTTCCCACAACTGAAACCAGTGTTGTGTAGGGCACTTTTTAAGATTCTCAGGTATATAGTAATTATAAAGTGAGACGGGTTTTACTGGAGTTATCCTTTATTACAGGGAACAGGTCATTACAGGTCTTATTGGAGCACTGTAAATAACTGTTTTTATGCTCTCTATGACAATAATATTTATGATTTAATAGGATACTTTTCATTTGCCTATCTCTAAACATGAGGTATTCAACATGCATTGTCTAAGTGACTCCATTAATAACTACTATAACACTACCCTCCATGTACCCTCAAGAATATAACTACTATAATACTGCCCCCTATGTACAAGAATATAACTACTATAATACTGCCCCCTACAAAATCAATTTCACTGGTGGGCCCCAGGTACCCCAGTCCGACCCTGGCAGCACCTTCCAGTTATTTGTCTGCAGCTCATTATGATTCACACCTGCATCTCGAAAACTGAACGTGTGAACGCTCCCTAAACCTTCCACATTCATTTCTGAACACAACATCTTCAGCGCTTCTGGTGTTACTGTATATGTAGATTTTTTATGCAATTTTTTTCTTTTCTAATGTCTTCTTTTTCTCTTTCATTTCAGAGATATAATCTAAAAGGTAATTATTTCATTACATTCCATGATGTATGTTGTGTGATGAGTAATATGGCTACTGTATATGAAAGCCTAGTCACCAGGTATAGTATAGGAAGGATAGTCTATATGTATAGCACATGCAATTATAGTCACCAGGTATAGTATAGGAAGGATAGCCTATATGTATAGCACATAATAGTATAGTCATCAGGTATAGTATAGGAAGGATAGCCTATATGTATAGCACATGCAAGCATAGCCACCAGGTATAGTATAGGAAGGATAGCCTATATGTATAGCACATGCAAGCTCTGTACGATGATCATCTGAGGAGCTCTAGATGACTGGACATGGAAAAAGAAGGGTACAAAGGCCTCAAAAACCATAAAACTTAATTTTTAAAAAATACGTCATAACTAAGAAGGTACACATATCCACAGAATACTGGACTAAACTATCACTAATGGAGAGAAAATAAACTTCTACTTTGTACCAGCAGCAGGACTGTAAAATATGGATTTATATTTATATCCTCACACTGCTGTGTTCTGTGCTCTCCTCAGACAGTGTTAGTTACTGGCCCTGGAGAGATGTGTAATCATACCCTTTGTATGTGTTGTTAGTAGCAGCGGCACTGTGATAAATGGATTTGTATTCCAGGATTGTAGATTCCTCACACTGCTGGGCTCTGCACATTGAACTTTGGCAGCTCTTTAGTTTTGACAGTCCTGCTGCTACTAACAAAATATTTAAATATATGATTAAATAGTTCTCTACCCAACTTTTTTTATAGTCAAAAACCTGCTGCTCCTTAAACGGAGTTTTAGTTCACATCCAACACTAGGAGCCTATTGGTAGATGGGAATGTGGAGGAGATTCTGCTGTCCCCTTTAATTATGTTGCAATATTGTTTATTAGTTCAGTAATCCATCATGAAGGTAGCTTCTACTTTTGCAGAGGGTATCGAAGTTTTCAATCATAATTTACACCTGGAGGCGGGATCTTCACTTTAATAATTTCCAATAAGCCCCTCCCCCCTTAATGTCCGCCCCTGCTTAGTTATATAAGTGGCCACACCCCAGACTTATTGCACTTATATTGGTTTGTAATACCACAGGTGACTGGTGGGAACTGAGACACTAATGGGGGTAGTAGTCATCACGGTGGAGGGTCAGTGGTATTTGGGTTTGGTTTGTTATAAAGATATGGAATGTTTTTGCATTTTTTAGGATTTAGCTGGAGGGTTATTTTTGGGCTCTGAATCTGTCACTTGAGGAAATGTCATCTCTACACTATGGAGCCAAGAAAAACGATTCGTCCAAATATTTAAACAAGAACTTCAGCAAAAGCAACAAAGAGGAGAATTTGTAAAGAAATAGAGAGTAGAGCGCGGTCTGATGAAATTCTATTGTAAAAAGTTTCTATAGGGTTTCTGGCCACAAACCTGATGATCCTGAAACTGTAGGAAACAATAATTTACACTAGAAATGTATAGAAATGAGGTTCTTAAAGGTGGTGATTTAAAGGAAATCTACCATGAAATCCATCCTGATAAACCAGGGGCACTTACTCATAGATCAGGGGGCCTGGTTTCCTCCCACCCTCCAAAACATACTGGTAGGTTGATTAGATTGTGAGCCCCATTGGGCACAGGGACTGATTTGGCAAAGTCTGTGCAGCGCTGCGTAATCTGTGTGCGCTATATAAATAAAGGAATTTTTATTAATTATTATTATTATTATAGATCCAAGCACAGTGACTATAATAATTATTATATTAAGTTCTTATATTTCTTATACATGACCTCCTTCCTTCTAAAAATCAACATTTAAAATTATGCTAATTAGCCAAAAGGGCTTTGAGTCGCATTACAAGATCCCCTTCATGATGTAATTTCATAGGCTGTTACACTGTCTCCCCCTCCCTCTGCTCTTCAGCACTTCCCCCATCCCTCTGCCTGATGTCATCTCACACAGTGGGAGGCAGAAGTATTCCTGCACAGTGTAACAGCATGTGAAGCTGCAGCATGAAGGGGCTCTTCTAACACACCCAGCGCTCTTCTGGCTCATTAGCATAATTTAAAAACTTGCTAACAAACTTGGATAACAAATATAAGAAGATTACCACTGTCACGGTGCCTGAATCTACAAGTAGGTGTCTCTGGTTTATTATTCTTGATTTGATTTGGTAGATTTTCTTTAATAAAACAAGGTTTCTTTGCTCCAAAAACAGCCCCACTAAGTGTCCATAGACTGTGTGTGGTATAGCAGCTCAGTAAAAAAAACTGTAAAAAAATATCCGTAGGACACCAGTCATAGAGCAGTGCATTGTGGAGGCTAAAATATCATAGAGCTGTAGCCTGCATCCAAAGGCAACCAGCAGGTCACAACGCAGGTCGCTTTGTATATAATAATTCCTTTATTTATATAGTGCACACAGATTACGCAGCGCTGCACAGAGTTTGCCAAATTGGTCCCTGTCCCCAATGGGGCTTACAATCTAATCAACCTACCAGTATGTTTTGGAGTGTGGAAGGAAACTGGAGGACCCGGAGGAAACCCACGTAAACACGGAAAGAACATACAAACTCTTTGCAGATGTTGACCCTGGGACTTGAACCCAGGTCCCCAGCACTGCAAGGCTTAAGTGCTAACCACTGAGCCACCGTGCCGGCCTTGTATATGAATGGAAATAGAAAGCATGGAAAAAATTTTTAAATTATTTAAGCAGGAGTTATACTTTAAACGTATATGCGTACACATATGCTGGTTGTACAGCATTGCCTTACATCCTTCTTACATTGTAGTCAGGGGTAGATCTATCAAATCTGTATTTGTTGCCAGCAGAAACCAATCAGCGCTCATCTTACTTATTTAAACTGGACTGGAAAACCAAAAGCTGTGCTGTGATTGGTTGCAAATGGCTGTCAGTTTTAGCAGCCAACCTCCCTATACAGACAGGGAGCCGGCACAAGGCGAGTACTTAGACGCTATACGACATGGGGGCGGGTTATGACCCGTGGGAGGAAGACTCCTTCAAAGTAATTTCATTTTCCACGTTCATCCCCGAAGATGAGACTTCCGTCCTCACAAGCACAGGCTTCACTTTGTTTATGACACAAGAAATAACCTCGAAGAAAGTTTTTATTACATGTTTATTGCAGAAGCTCCGCTCACTACGAAATACTCAGAGAAACTCCACCCAAAGTCCAGAAATAACTACAGTATTTTTTTTGTATTTTTACAGCATCTGTCTACTATATATTCAAGCAACAATCTCATTTGCCATATTTATCCCTAACCTTGTAAGGTAAATTTAAAAAAAAACAAACCTATTCCCCCCCCCCCCCAAAAAAAAAAGAAGTCCCTCTATACGTGATCCAGATCTTATTATGGTTTTCTTTGTATCAAGCATCAACCTTATAATAGATTCGGAGAACATGAAGTCAATGATCTCACCGCACTCTTCAAAGCTGGGAAAAAGTCTCCAAAGAGAACTTTAAATGTCTGCCACCCAAAGCTTGGAGCCTGTTCACACCGTCACAAGGATCTCAAATGTGTTTTCCTCCGCAGTGTCTTTAGTTTCCTATTTACGAGTAGACAAAAGAACGCAGACGCAGATTGTACGGCTTCTTCTGATTTTGTAAAGGTTTTATTATAATCAAAAAAGTTAAAGGGGTTGGCCACTACACCTCATGTTTTCATTTTGTGTGTGTAAGTGTGTGTAAGTGTGTAAGAATATTAGGTAATTTACCAATATACAATTATTAAACCCTTAAAGGGGTTTTCCCATGGAAGAAAATTCTCACATTTCAACCCCCTAGTGATGTTAACACAATAAAGATCATTTGAACCCTTTAATTTTACTCTGTTTTATTGCTGTTTTAGCTCCTATCACTCCCTAGGCTGCTCAGTGCAAAATCCCAGTGTGTGGGCGGTGCCTCTCTAAGCAGACACATTTGGGCAGATTTACTTACCCGGTCCATTCGCGATCCAGCGGCGCGTTCTCTGCGCTGGATTCGAGTCCGGCTGGAATTCATTAAGGTAGTTCCTCCGCCGTCCACCAGGTGGCGCTGCTGTGCTGAAAAGCATCGGAACGCACTGGAATACACCGAGCCGGGCTGAGTGAAGGTAAGTGCAAGCTCCGTGACAGATGTCTTTTTAAAAATGCGGCGGTTTTTCCGAATCCGTCGGGTTTTCGTTCGGCCACGCCCCCTGATTTCCATCGCATGCATGCCAGCGCCGATGCGCCACAATCCGATCGCGTGCGCCAAAATCCCGGGGCAATTCAGGGGAAATCGACACAAATCGGAAATATTCGGGTAACACGTCGGGAAAACGCGAATCGGGCCCTTAGTAAATGACCCCCATAATTATACATCTAGTTCTGTGGGATGACAATGCCGTTACATTATCAGGGTACAAGGTGTATATACACTTTCATCTGGCTTCTGACATTGTACTAACACCCTGACACATAGAAAGAGATGAGACAGATCAGAGATGCATGAGATTACACAGAGGCTGACAGACTTTTACACTGTTACACTATCAGCCCTGCAACATTTCACAGACATGTGCCTGCCTCCCCCTTCCCCCGGATCACTTATCTCCATGTAGTTTGTAACCTCTCTGTCTCCTCACCATGTGCAGGCAGGATGTGAGAGTCTCTGAGCTCCTTGCAGGGGGCAGGGCTACAGCCACACAATAAAGAGAGACAGAAATCTCAGCTCCAAGATCTCACACAGAAATCCAAGATGGTGGCCATCCGACCCTGAGTCAGAAGTTACAGTATTATGTCTAGGGGCAACTGAAATTGTATACAGTAGGGCTGATAGAGACAGGTTGGACTTATATCTGTGAAATGCTACATTTTTGTTAATAACAGTGAATTAGAGAATGTGTTATTTTCTTATGCTGAGTATATTTAAGAAACTTGTCTTCATGGGAAACCCCTTTAACGACAAGTAACGTATCTATACGTCACACGCTGGCTGCAGTTGTTAGGAGAGCTGGCTTTACTTTACATATCGTATCTAGAAAGCGGAGCAGAACTTTTATTAGATGTATAATAGTTTATTACCTAATATCCTGCACATACACATTACAATAAACATAAAGTAAAGTGGCCAACCCCTTTAAAAAAATTGAAACGCATTTCATAGGATATAAAAATAGCCAGAGGACACACGTCCAAGTTACCCTGGGTCTTCTTCCATGGTCCTGGATTTTTTTTATGGTTTTATATTTTTACATTTTATGAAAAGCGCTGTAAGTTTTAACTTTTGTGAGTATAATAAAATCTTTTTATAATCGGAAGAAGTCGTACAATCTGCTCTATGCCTCGGCAATATTTTGTCTTCTCGTAAATCCGAAGACACTGCAGAGGGAAACGCATTGTGATCTTTGTGATGGTGTGAACAGGCTCCTACTAACGTTTAAAGCTTTGTTGGAAAACTTTTTCCCACTTTTGGGTGAACTGAGAAACTGTAATATTTGCAGTTCTGCTTTTGGACTTGGAATTTTGTCGTAGCTCCTTTTATAATTTTTTTTAACTTTTTTAATATTTTTTTTTATGTCTGTGATCCAGATTTTGTGTTCTTCCACCAATTTGTTACACAGGTGTTTTATCTCTGACACAGGTGACCGCAGCACTCTCCGACACGTACAGTTGATGCTTGCAGTCACCCCCGGGGCCCCACCTGTTACCTTAGTAGCATCCTGTGATGTTATGTAAAGCATCTCTTATCCTATGGAGGTAGATGACTCACAATAGCTTTAGGGTTAATAGATGACGTTCTGATGGCGTTGTTGAAATACCCCCTCTGGGAGATATATGGTGTATGTTATATTCCCCACCCATTAATAAGAATGGTGGTGCTAGTTTTAAGAGCATAGAATAGCGCAAAATGACCATAGATGGTGGTTGTCACCAAAGTTGCTCCCCATGATCTTTTCTCCAGGTCTTGGAAGAGGCTGCATACAGAGCCAGATGACATGCCAGCATGTGGCACTTTGGTAAAAAGCAGAAACATGGTGGATAAGCTGAGGTTTAAGGCAGGAAAATAGTCCAAGCGGTCCTCTGGTATTCACCCTTTAACCCCCTATACAGGAATTTGGATATCACTGTAGGCAAACCACTCATTGGAAGAGTCACCATTGAGAAACAGCTGACCAAGGTGGGCCATTAGATGCCAGCAAATTAGTGATAGGCACAGATGTGGTCGCTGGATAAGATGAGGTCAAGGCAGTATTCATCAATCAATCTCCATACAGTGGTCTGTAGAGAAACCAACAGGTATCTACTTATTGGAAGAGCCTCCCTCTATAGAAACATGACCCAGGTTAAGCCTAGAGATGCCATCCAAGAAATGGCACAGAAAAGAAAGGAAGAAATATGATTAGTGGACTGGCCTAGGTCAAGGAAGGTCAAGTTTGTACAGAACAGTAGACAATGCACAGGTCAGGGCAACTGGCAAAGAGTGAATACAGGTGTCAGGCTGGGGTCAGGGCAGATGGAATTGATATAATGGAAAAGCAAAGGTCAAATGCAGGTAATATGGATAAACTTTGCAGAACACTAGGATCTAGGTAACGTTTTACTTGGGCATCATACTATAAGGGTGGGTCCCTTAACTAACAAGGTGTATGCAGCCACACCCAGGGTCCGCATTCAAAACTTTACTGGGTCCTGTAATACTTTCCTACCTTCTACTTATGCTTTTCACTTCTAGTAATATAGAATTTACTTACTCCTAGTCTGTGGACAACAGGGGCACTGTTTCTACAAATAAATAAATAAAGGGAACTAAACACCTTACTAGAGCTTTTCTATTCTGCAAATATCTCAATATGACAAAAAGGAGTAACCAAAGTTGTTAAAGGTTTTTTTTTTTTCTGATAAAACCGAATATGTTCTGTAAAGAATTAGATAGACATGGCTACTTTCTTTCAGAACAGTGCCACCAATTTCCACAGGTTGTATGTGGTATTGCAGCTCAGCTTTATGCACTTCATTGGATGTGAGACACAATTCTAGTTAAAGCCCTTAAACTTTTTCTTTAAAGGGCTAATTTTTTTTTCTTAGCAATCTCTTGTACTGTTGGCTCTGCATGTTTTTTAACAGTGAAATGTCAGATGTCTCTGGAGGGACAAGCAGAGGTGTACTGGTTGAGCGGGCAGGCCATGAAATTTTGGGTGTAGTGCTGCCACAGGCAGGTAAGAGTCATCTCTGGGAGAGGCCGGCTGCCAGGAACAGCATTGTGCAAAACATAGAAGTGGGTGGAAGAAGAGCTCAGCGCAGCAGCAGGGGAAGCATAGAAGCCCTGAGGAGGAGCAAGCACAGGAGGGTGGTGACAGGCAGCCAGAAAGGTGACAATCTAAAAAATGTGGCAGGGCCGGCTGTAGCTATGCCATGGCTGAGGCCACACGTAGGGAGGACAGTCAAGTCCCAGGATCCTGAGTGAATGTCCTCCTGCAGCATGGGGTCTGACTACTGCATCCAGGTGGGATAGCTACAATCCGCAATGAACTAAATCACCGGAATCCATGGGGAGCCTGGGATCTACGAATTGTCTCCTGCTACTATTCCTTATCTGCCAAATACTCCTGGTAAACATCAGCCAAGGAGAGGAGGACACCTGCTCTGTGGAAGAAAGTGGAGTGGAAATTTTAAAGAAAGATGTCTACGCTAACTTTGTAAGAACTTCTATTTGTTCATTTTGTGTTTGTGCAGTGAATATATATATACCGGTACATATATAAATATGATACAAGTAGATACTTTAATAGATATGAGATAGATAGATAGATATGAGATAGATAGATAGATAAATATGAGATAGATAGATAGATAGATAGATAGATAGATAGATAGATAGATAGATAGATATGAGATAGATAGATAGATATGAGATAGATAGGTGATAGATAGATAGATAGATAGATAGATAGATAGATAGATAGATAGATAGATAGATAGATAGTCCAGGGCAGCCCAAGGGAAAAGCATGCCTACCTAATATATAAAAAGAAACATGCTACAAACTTCAAGAAGTAAAAAAAAGAAAGGGAAAAAGTATGGGATTTAATGAGAAAAGCTCATTATTAAATGAGCCGTAACGTTGCTTGATATGGATGATATCCCAGAAGTTTTTCATCTTATTTTTTGGGAGTGCTGCCTATTTCTTTTTATAGATGGATACAAGAGGTAGAAACATGTGTACACATGATACAAATGGAAAGACACATAATAGATAGATATGGATAGATAAATAAATAAATAGATGATGTGTAGATGAAGATGTATAGACAGAGTCGGCATGTATAAATATATAGAAAAATGTATAGATATGTAGATAAGATAATGGAATAGATATACCGTATATGAAATAGGAAATGTAAATATGAATATTTACACAGATGTATACAATATAGATCATATAATATTATCTAGATACACATGTGAAGGTAGATAGATCTGTGATTCATGGTAATTTTATCTGGACCTATTATTATTTTTATCACTGCTATTTTTATGGTGATGGCATTGATAGAAATCAGTAAAAAAAAAAAAAGTATTTTACCTCAGGTTTTGTATGTACGTTATTGGGGAAAAATGTCTGTAATGTGAATGGTGATGTATTCTATTATAACCTGCAATGTCACCCATATGTGATTTATGTTGCCCATGATTCAGCTTTCCCCCCTCATACATTTCGGGAGGCCCTGATTCTTCTCTGACTGCAGATATCAGGGGAGAGAATGATCAGGCTGTAAGATTTCAACATGCCCAATCTTTGTCTACCTTCATCAGGGGTGTACAGTTTTATTATATATGTCTAGTAAATGCCATCAGGGTAACAGTAATACCGCAATAATAACAGGTTAATCTGTCTTTGCTGGAGTCATCTAACCCTTCATGTTGATTTAATATGGACGCCATATTCATATGTGTTGGATATCTACTATCTGTATCATCTTTATGGCATCTGGCTATGATTCGATCACAAGAGAGCAGCTTTTAGTAGTATAATACTGTGCTCAGGATCTAAGCTACAAGAGCTGGTGATCTAATCGGAGAGTAGACAAGCCTAGCCTGGTAAAATGGCAGCCGTGTTATGTTTACATGAGGGCATATTCATCATCCTCATAAATGTCCTCAGACACAGCATTCTCTCACAATAAGCCGCCATATCTAGCAGCATAAAGTCCACGTACAAATATGTCAACAAAGATTTATGTGTAAGATGTTGTGTAATGAGATATAATCAAAGATGGCGGCCATCACAGCTGCCCGGGGACATAGAAGGGGTGCAGTGCAGAAATAGCAGTTGTATTAAGGTTCTGGTGTCTGATGGGAGCGCTATAGCTCCTCTGCCACAAAAAAGACATAAGTATTATAATCCAATCATCTGAGAAGACTGAGTGACAATCTCTGAGGTAATTGTTATGGCGGCCATTTTGGGAGACATTGAAATGTCAGTAAGCAACAGAAGCTGAATAACAATTTTACAGGAAGGCCTGACAAATTAAATCCAAGTATTGGGGTTTTGTGTGAGGGGAAATGTTTTTGGGCAGTTTTTATCTCCATGGACCAATGGAGCAATACCCTGTGAAAGCTATAGTAACCCAGCATGGCCACTACAAAGAGAACGGGGCTGCGCTTCCACCTCCATACTTAGAGTTGGGTCCAGCACTTGTGGCTGTAGTGATGAGCAGTTATGGGCGATGCATTATTATTACCTATCTCAAGGAAGGGGAAACAGTATCTATTACCTGGAAACTCCCTTTAAAAAACTTTCTATATGATGTATATTTATGTAAAGTTTATTGAGGTGTAATAAAATTCACACAGCGGGCCAACAAATTCCCCTCCACATATATATGATATCTATAAATATATGCATTTATGGGTCATTATCACTTTGAACTTTCTTTATGTGGTGTTTAGATGCAAAATTTTAAGTGGCGCTGTCTCCGGTGCTGTGCCTTTGTTATTCCTCCTGGAAACAAAAAAACAGATTGACATTGTCCTGCTTTTACTACAGTAACCACAACACCCGCAGTAACTGTGATACCCCTTTAGTAAATTTGTTGACAATCTGACCACTAGGGGGTTGATAATAAGTATATTATTGTATTAATATTCCATATTACAGTAATATGGTCTTTATACAATTATTATTGACAAAAAATTTACTTTTTTAATACTTTTAACATTGAATTTTATGTTTTGTTGGTTTTTTTTAAATTTATCGTGAGGGGGAAGGTTGTGTTTTTGTATTTTCGGTAGGGTTGGGCTTTACGGTGTTTGGTTGTGTCTTACATTCCATGTATCTATAGGGTTACCGCTCAAACTGCTTTTACTGAGAAATGTGACCTACTTAGAAATTTCCATAAGACACAGGTAGAAGGTTTCCTTGAGCCTATAATATTCTAAACATTCCAACTTTATCGCTCCACTTTTTTCCATACTGTGGTTTATATAGTGACCGTATGTTTATATAGTAGCTGTACCTTTGAGCTGACCCAATGATGTCACCTTGTGTTTGGACTGTAGGTCATTGAAAATATCAATGTAGCAGGACTGACTATGTTATAGACATAGGTATTGCTTTGGTTTTAGGGCCATACATAATGCTTCCTCCAGGGGCATAACTATAGTGGTAGCAGCCATAGCAGCTGCTATGGGGCCCACAATGTCAGGGGGGCCCAGCATCCAGAATATTGGGTGTGTATATGCTGTATGTCTGTATATGGTATTGTATGCATGTGTGTATTGTACATTGCTGTATGTATGATATGTGTATATGGCATATATACTGTGTGTGAGGTCTATCCCCACTCATTTACAGGGCACAGGGAAGTACATTGAACTTCCCACAACAGGTGACTTTTTTGCGTTCCCAGCGTAGATGGATGTTACATGAGATTGTGGTTCACGTCAGGCTGGAGCTCGCGGTGTTAATAGAAGGTACAGGTGTGATATCCGTGGCTATATCCTCTTGTATTACAGGTGCATGTAAAGCGATACTCCGGTTGTGGTCGGAGCGCCTCCACCCTGGGCAATTATTTATTCACATTTATATTATGGCTTTTGTAGATGACGTGAGCTCCCAGCATGATGTATCGTATCATCTTATATTAGTAGTTTCTAAATTAAAGGGGTTTTTCAGGACCATGATATATATAACTGTAGATAACCTATAGATGAGGTCTTGTCACTGTTCACCAAGCACAGTGCCGGACATGTTATTGTGGATGTGCGTGGTATTGCATTAGGGATTTGTAATTACACCTATGTTGTTAGTAGCAGCAGGACTGTGATATATGGAATTATATTCCAGGATTGTAGCTTCTCCATGTGCACTGGGGTTGTGTCCTCACACTGCTGTGCTGTTTGCAGCCAGTGCTGGGTATTGTCCCGGTAGACATGTGTAATCACCTTTTTCCTCACATTGTTATTAGTAGCAGCAGAACTGTGAAAATATTGACTAATAATAGGGTGCTGCGGTGCTCTATGCTCTCTGTATGAAAATTCTCTTCAGTACCTCTGCTCTGAGTAATGGCTGTAGCAGGCTGCAGGTTGAATACTACAACAATGACTAATGGTGGAACTGTATATGGAGCAGTTTATGCAGAAAGCAAAGAGCACAGCAGTGTGAGGATATGCCCCCAGTGCACTTACAGAAGCTACAATCCTAGAATTTAAATCTACATTTCACGGTCCTGCTTCTACCAACACCATACACAAAGGTAGGATTAGACATCGCTCCACAGACAACGCCAAACACTGTCTGCAGAGAGCACAGAGCACAGCAGTGTGAGGACACGCCCCCAGTTAATCCTGGAATATAAAATCCATATATCACAGTCCTGCTACTACTAACAACATACACAAAGGTCTAATTATACATCTTTTTTGGACTATACCTAACACTGGCTGCTGTACTGCCCCTTTAATTTTGGATGGTACTGGGCTGCACAAAAATTCTCCAAGACACCGATTTCTTGGATTGGAAGTTTTCACACACTCTTATGCAATTATAATGTCAAATGTTTGTAGTAATACTTCTGTCTTACATTAATAATGGGAGGCAACTAATAACATCTATTGTTTCTTTGCTTAAAGGGAGTGTCCACTCTTCACCTCTGAGTTAGTGAGTGTGTCAGTCTTTACTGAAACTCTAGCATTATATTCCCAATTCATGGGGCTACAACCTTCCCTCCATAGGAAGGTGCTGCACACTATGCTGCAATGCGTAGAACATTAGGCCGTGTCATCATGTTTTCTTGGAAACCCACAGCGACAGAGAATAGATATTTGTGGTGTCTCTTGCCCTACATTTCAGCATTTCTTGCATTCTCTTATGATCTTAGGGTTTTAGTACCCAGAAATTGTCCACAATGTTTACAAGTAAATTTTGGTAAATCATAGAATACGAAGATGGTTCCTTGTTAAAGGGATTCTTCTTAAAGGGATTGTTCATAAACCGACTGCATTTTGATATAGCTGTTTTTGGGGGTTGAGGTGTGTATCCACCGTATCGCTGCGTATTGGACCGACCTGTAAACTCTGCTTACGGATAAACATTTCAGTGAACGCCACAGGTAGGTGACATACTGTATGTTCTCACTTTTTATATTGTAGATGGCGTTAGGTGGAGATTGGAACAGTGCTGAGCTGCAGTACCAGACACAACCTGAGGATAAGGGTGGCGCTCTTTCTCTATTCCTCTATTTCTATGCCCATGCAGCTCCTATAATGCACATATGACTCAGATAACACCTGACCTGCGTCCTGTAACTATGAGCCTGGAACGTAAGAATAGTTGCACGATGGAGGAATCGGTTAATTTTAACATCTGAGTGGGTGTCTTTACCACTTAGCAGGAATGAAAGTGCAAATTCCTATTTGAAAGCTTCATCTCAGTGTTATGTAAGGGAGATGAGTGGTCATGAGGTCACATATAAACATAGAGTGGATCTCCGGGTAAGAATTTAAAGGGATTGTCCAGAATGCAACAAATTTTCTTTGGAACCCACTGAATAGCAGTGGTTAGAAAATACGAAAAAACCAAACTGGACCCAAATTTGAAGCCATTTATTCAGGGCACCAATGAAGGAGAGCAGCCGCAGGGCAGTCGGATCATATCCTGGTACATTTGCATTTCCCTATGTTGGATCCAAATATAATCCTTCATGCCACTTACTTTCACGTCACCAGTGAGGTCTCTACCCGCCAGTATTAGGACTGATATTACCGGTTTGTGTAGATTATAAGGATCTCAAATCACTGGGCAGACGAATAAACAGAGTGGATTTTGTAGTAATCATAACACAATATAATACTATCAGTTATATAACAAGGCTTATTACAGTGCCCCCATAACAAAGCACCAGCTTGCTTGCTGTCAGTGAAAGAAACCATTCTCATTATTCTCATGTGCAGGAGCGGGTAGTGACTGCAGCTGTGGTCGGTGATTACATGATTGCTGCGACCAACCGTTCAGTTTTTCGGATATCCGTTTTGATGCCCAAACCAGGAATGGAGAGTTAAAATTAGGAGGAGGAGCGGACCTTCAGTTATTTGTCTGCAGCTCATTATGATTCACACCGCATCTCGAAAAATGAACGTGTGAACGCTCCCTTAAACCTCCACATTCATTTCTGAACACAACATGTTAAGCTTCTGGTGTTACTGTATGTAGATTTTTTTAGCAATTTTTTCTTTTCTAATGTCTTCTATTTCTCTTCATTTCAGAGATATAATCTAAAAGGTAATTATTCCACATTCCATGATGTATGTTTGTTGATGAGTAATTGGCTACTGTATATGAAAGCTAGTCCACCAGGTATAGTATAGGAAGGATAGTATATGTATAGCACATGCAATTATAGTCACCAGGTATAGTATAGGAAGGATAGTCTAATGTATAGCACATAAAAGCATAGTCATAGGTATAGTATAGGAAGATAGCCTATATGTATAGCACATAATAGTATAGTCATCAGGTATATATAGGAAGGATAGCCTTAATGTATAGTATATAATAGCATTGTCACCAGGTATAGTATAACAGATAACCTATATGTAAGCACACGAAAGCATAATCACAAGGTATAGTATAGGAAGGATAGCCTATATGTATAGCACATATAAAGCATAGTCACAGGTATAGTATAGGAAGGATAGCCTATATGTATAGCAACATGAAAGTATAGTCACAGGTATAGTATAGGAAGGAAGCCTATGTGTATAAAGCACATGAAAGTAAGTCACAGGTATAGTATTAGGAAGGAGAGATATATGTATAGCACAAAGCATAGTCTCATCAGGTTATAGTATAGGAAGGATAGCTATATGTATAGTCTATAATAGCATTGTCACCAGGTATAGCATAGGAAGGAGTAGCATATGTACATGAAAGTATTGTATTATGTAATGTATTATGTATTGTATTATGTATGTATAGCTAATATGTATAGTGTAGGAAGTACTGCCATTTTTTTTATAGTGTATATATAACTGCATAGCCGTTACCTATAGTGTATAGTGTATAAGCTGATATATAATAACCATCACTTAATTATCTAATACTTATTCTTTCTCCGATTAGACCCCTTCTCTTCATCCATCGATTCTTCCCACACACGTGGACCCTTCCCGGAATCTCTTAGCATATAACCGATCGTTGCGTATTGGACCGACTGTAAACTCTGCTTACAAAACATTTCAGTGAACGCCACAGGTAGGTGACACACTGTATGTTCTCACTTTTATATGTAGATGGCGTTAGGTGGAGTTGGAACAGCGCTGAGCTGCTGAGACCAGACACAACCTGAGGATAAGGTGGCGCTCTTCCTATTCCTCTATTTCTATGCCATGCAGCTCCTATAATGCACATATGACTCAGATAACACCTGAACTGCGTCCTGTAACTATGAGCCTGGAAAGTAAGAATAGTTGCACGATGGAGGAATCGGTTAATTTTAACATGAGTGGGTTGTCTTTACCACTTAGCAGGAATGAACAGTGCAAATCCTATTTGAAAGCTTCATCTCAGTGTTATGTAAGGGAGATGAGTGGTCATGAGGTCACATATAAAATAGAGTGGAATCTCCGGTAAGAATTTAAAGGGATTGTCCAGAATGTGCAACAAATTTTCTTTGGAACCCACTGATAGCAAGTGGTTAGAAAATACGAAAAAACCAAACTGGACCCAAATTTGAAGCCATTATTCAGGGCACCAATGAAGGAGAGCAGCCGCAGGGCAGTGGATCATATCCTGGTACATTTGCATTTCCCTATGTTGGATCCAAATATAATCTCTATGCCACTTCTTTCACGTCACCAGTGAGGTCTCTACCCGCCAGTATTAGGACTGATATTACTGGTTTGTGTAGATTATAAGGATCTCAAATCACTGGGCAGACGAATAAACAGAGTGGATTTGTAGTAATCATAACACAATATAATACTATCAGTTAATATACAAGGCTTATTACAGAGCCCCCATAACTCAGTCATATAATACTATCAGTATATAACACGGCTTATTACAGTGCCCCCCATAACATATATAATACTATCAGTTATATAACACGGCTTATTACAGTGCCCCCATAACACAGTCATATAATACTATCAGTTAT
Organism: Engystomops pustulosus; assembly: GCA_019512145.1. Lineage (NCBI taxonomy): Eukaryota > Metazoa > Chordata > Amphibia > Anura > Leptodactylidae > Engystomops > Engystomops pustulosus. The sequence goes on from CM033649.1 coordinate 91,840,179, forward strand.
ATAACACGGCTTATTACAGTGCCCCCATAACACAGTCATATAATACTATCAGTTATATAACACGGCTTATTACAGAGCCCCCATAACACAGTCATATAATACTATCAGTTATATAACACGGCTTATTACAGTGCCCCCATAACACAGTCATATATAGAGCTGATTACAATGTCCACATAGCACAATCATATAATACTATCAGTTATATACAAGCGGCTTATTAAAGTGCCCCCATAACACAGTCATATAATACTATCAGTTATATAATACAGCTGATTACAGAGCCCCCATAACAGTGACATATTACTGTTGCTCGCAGTGCCCCCATAACATAATCAATCTTACAGCACACTGCTAATAACAGTGCCCCTATCACACGGGAAAGGGTACATAAGAAAATGACCCAGTGCCCCAATAACACCGGCAACCACAACACTCCTATAATGCAGTGCCCCCCTAGTACTGCCAGGCCAACTACAGTGCACCCAAATTCCAATAACACAGCCCCATTGTGCTGCTTTCTGTATCCATGACCAGTTTATTCAAGTATCCGGGACCAGAGGTGCAGGGGGAGCAGGACTAAGTTTTTAAAGCGCCGACGTTCACACTTACTGGGCACCAAGTCAAGTTTCAGGTATTTTATTTACCACCCAGCGCAGAGTGCACCAAGGAGAGAGCAAACAAGGACTGAAAACAGTCTCCAGGATGCCCGTATCTACCCTATAAGAGATTTTTATGGTTTCCCAGATAAATCAGCACCTTCTTGGCAGGAAATCTATACTAATAATGCAGCCATGATGTCATGCCTGGACTATTATAGATTATATCATGTCAGAGAAACACCGCCCTCTAGGGGTTGCTTATGAAATAACTAAAATATTTATCATTTTTTAAAAAGTTTTCTTGGTTTAGAAAAGCAGAGCTACTTTCTCAGAGGAGCAGTGCCACACATGGGTTGCAGCTGGTATTGCAGTACAGCACCTTTATAAATAAACATCGATGAGCTGCAATACCACGTACAAACTTTGGAGAGGTGTGGCGCTGTTTCGATGAATTGGACAACTCCACAAGTACGAGCAGCATTGTGTAGGACACTTTCTGGACATAACTTTTCTGTTTTCCCATTATTTTTTTATTTATAGAACATTCCATAATTATCTTTATGCAAATTAGGTTCTTAGTGCCCAGGGGGTGTGACCATTACACTGATTTTCTTCTCTCTACCCCTTTAAAAAAAAATGGAGATGTAAATCAACGTATTAAGAGTCAATGCTGGGTTGTGATAGGAAAAATAATGTTGCACCAGTAGTCACGGCTCCACCCCCAGCTAATTTGCATACGAATTACATTTTTGTTTTGGGATCACAGAAACTAAAAAACTATTTTATTCTTAAGATTCTTTAGTATTTGTGTAGGTATCATACATTTTTTTATATTGTTTGGGGATACATGTACAAGATAGCATAATTTAGCATAATTTGATATGACTACTCCCTCCTGCAGACAACGTTCACATGATTATGTTATCCATATATTTATGTAAGAATAAAGGAAGGAAAACACTCCAAGAAATGCTGAGTGCAGGTTCTGCAGGGGCGGGGCATGAAACAACAAATCAAAACATAACAGGGGTGAACAATAAATCAGACTCCTCCCCCTGGGAACCTGCATAAGACAATGGGGCAGATTTACTTACCCGGTCCTGTCGTGATCCAGCAGCACGTTCTCCGACGAGGATTCGGGTCATCCGGCGATTCACTAAGGTCGTGCGCCCGATGTCCACCAGGTGTCGCTGCTGCGGCGAGGTCCGCCGGAGTTCACCAACCTATTCCTGGTGCATGTGAGTGATTAATTTTGCAACACAATTCGTTTTTTAAATTCCGTGTTTTTTCCGAATCCGACGTCCACGCCCCCGATTTCTGACGCTTGAAAGCCGGCACGATTACGCGGAAATCCGATCACGTGCGCCAAAATCCTGGCGGAATTCATCACAAAATGGAAAAATTCGGGCAACCCGACGAAAGTGCGGCCGCGGAGCCCTTAGTAAATGAGCCCCAATGTATCAGTTTTGGTCCATTAATTTAACATTTTGCTTTTTTCTCTTGTTTTAGAACTTCCAAAATTCAGAGGTTTTGTGGTTTGGGGTCTAGAACTGAGTGAGAACAGATTTCATTCCTTCCAGATTTTAAAGAAAAAACATGTAACAATCAAAGATTTGGTAAGTAATATTGTGGAGCAGTGGTCTCCAACCTGTGAATTTCCATCTTTTGTAAAACTACTACTCTCAGCATACTGGGAAGTGGCTGCACACAATTTGGAGCTCACTGATCTAGAGCTGCAACAATGTAAAGTTTATTTTTTTAATATATGCAGATATTAACCCTTACATGCCCCTTCTTTTTAGTGGGAAGTGACCTATGACTGTTGGGTCGTCACACCTGGACAATACATATCTGTGACACTTCTCACTGTGCCAAACCACAGCTTCACTCTTAATAAGTCAATCTTCATTCCCAATCGAGATGCAAGTAAGTTTTTCAAATTATCATTTAAAAAAAAAAAAAGTTTTAATGCCCTTAAAGGGGTTATAAACAGCACATTAAAAAAAAGGGTGACATAGTAGTCAGTCAGAGATTCCCCATGAGAAGCACCAAGACTATTAATCAAAACTACAAAACCAAAGAGATGTGTGAGGGGGCGGGGCTTTCTTTCGGTGTAGTTGATTGGTTCGACAGCAATCTATCACAGCTGCTGATTGGTGTTTGAGATTGTGCTGTGATTTCCTGCTGGGATAGAGGATTAAGGTTATCTACATATCTCAGTATTTCTATTTTTGCCTGTAGCATCTAAGCCCTTAAATTCACTTTTGTCAAGTCATCAACATTAAAGGGGTATTCTTATCCGTGACATTTTTTCCCATAGAAAACTAGATATTCCACAAAGGTCCCAACAGGTGCAGGTCTAATTTATGGACTTAAGTATCTAATTTGAGAACAGGGATCCCCTGACTCCTGACCTTTATCTCATGGGAACTGTGAGGTGAGAGGTGGCTGCTCATGTGGGGCTTAATTGATTCATTTTTATGGGAATTCCTAGAATACCTGAGCGGACTCCCATCACCATTAATAGAGAGAGTCACAAATGTCCGGTCATCTCTACACACACATATAATATTTCATCTGGAGAGGGGGTACAAGGAGCAGCTCTTACTCCGGAGGACTCACCGTGCCTGTTCAATTGCTTATTGATTTTATTATAAGCTGTGCAATACTTCACTTCTCCTGCGGAGGCACTGCAGCGGAATGGCTCACTTGTTACAAAGTTCCTCCACCGATCACATCTGATCTCTGAGGTTCCTACCAAGGGCAATCTATGTCTGAAGACATGGCAGCCATTTAGATGGTGTCACTTTCCCTTTAGCACAGCAGAATAACAGAATATTTTTTCTTTGTCCTATAAAAGAACCAGATTTCCAGTACAATCATATCGCCGACGAGAAGAGGTTTGAGATTTCTGTACCCACAGGCCCAGACGTGTACGTGCGCCTGTGTCACGAGGCCATTGTCTGTGAGGACCTGGAAGGAAGGAACACAACGCGGGTAAGATATCATGGGGGTCATTTACTAAGGGCCCGATTCGCGTTTTCCCGATGTGTTACCCGAATATTTCCGATTTGCGCAGCTTTCCCCTGAATTGCCCCGGGATTTTGGCGCACGCGATCGGATTGTGGCGCATCGGCGCCGGCATGCACGTGACGGAAATCGGGGGACGTGCCCGAACGAAAACCCGACGGATTCGGAAAAACCAACGCATTTTTTAAAAAAAATCTGTCGCAGAGCTTGCACTTACCTTCACTCAGCCCGGCCCAGTGAACTCCAGCGCGTTACGATGCTTTTCAGTGCAGCAGCACCATCTGGTGGATGTCGGAGGAACTACCTTAATAAATCCCGGCCGGACCCGAATCCAGCGCAGAGAATGCACCGCTGGATCGCGAATGGACCGGGTAAGTAAATCTGCCCCCATAAGGCCAACTAGAAAATTTACCTCACCCTTAAAGGGGTGTTCCAGCTTTGTCACACTGATGACCTATCCCTTGGATTCAAGCAGGACACCACTTGGTCCTGCTGCATCAGTTGCCGCACATAGGTGGAAGACAGCTCCATTCTCTTGGTAGTGGCTGAATCAGGGAACTGCAGCTCAGACCTCTTCCAGCCACTAATATTTCAGCTCTATCTCTGGAGGCTTCAGATTCACCTCAAATGTCAGACCCCCGCAATCTGATATTAATGCCCTATCCAATGAAAACTTTATGGAGAACCCCTTTAATATCCTTCCACTTACTTGGAGATGCATTATTTGTCATTACATGACTGTAATATAGGAGAATAAATAATGTAACCGCAGTGTATTGGGAAACGTATAGTTACTATGTTATTATTTCCCTGCAGATGAATTCTTCCCAGAATGCATCTCTATCATATGAGCATTTAGTACCCTGTTTATGTATCGAGGTAAGTGTCCTTTAAATCTTTGTATTTCATTTTTACCTTTACATTTTGCATAGCATACTTACCTAGGGGTGCAGCAGCCATAAGGCGAGTTGAGCCACTTGCCTCAGGCATCACCCCCTGCAGCAAAATGAGGGGGAGGGGGGCAGCATCGGGGATATAGTAATCTGCCACAAAGCAGGATCTGCCACTTAAAAATAGTGTCTCTTCGCTATTGTCTAACACTATTGGTGTTAGACACTGCATAGAGAACACACTTCCTTAAAAAAATAACCTGATATAGTATAGGATGGGGCAGAGGGGGGCGCTATTCTGTAGCCAACCACAAGCAGCAGATAGTTTAGGTTCACCTCAATCTCACACCAACCTCCTAAGGCGGAGCAAATCTGGGGCCAGTGATTGGCTGAGCAGTCATTTCCTGTGTTTCTTGAGGGTGGGGCATGGGTAGCTTCTTAAAAACTGAAAAAAAAACCCAAAAAACTGTTAACTGAATGTGTTATTTTTTTCCATACAGGCTTATTACACTGATCCCGACAGTAGAAGAAATAAGGAATGTCCCTTCAAGGAGCATCCAGAGCGCTGTAAGGAATATATTCATATAACAATCAGTATAGAGACACAATAGATTCCAGGATTCATAAAATATCTGTATGATATTGCAACTCCATTTAAAGGGAGACTTTCATCGCCTCCAACTTTTTGCATCCTATAAGACCCGACACTCAACTGATTCGGGCGCAGTTGGAATTTTTTCTCTAGCCTCCACCGTTACGGATCAATCAGTGCTGTAAGTTTAGTCTCTAAAAAGTCAGCCAGGTGGTCCTGGACTGCAGCAGACAGTCTAGCACCGCCCACCTAACAGTAGAGAGTCTTATTAGCATAAAGGTTGGGCAAACTTACAGAAACAAATTTCTTGGGAATGGTTGGGTCTAGAGAAAAAATTCCAACTCCTCCGGAATCCGAGTAGCAGCAGCTTTTAAATGATACAAAGAGTTGAGGTTGATGGAAATACTCTTTTTTTTAGTGAATTGAGCTTTTTAGTTGTAGGCAACCATGGTTTGTAAGTTTGAAAAACCTCTTTAATATCTTGGTTGCTCCCCAATGTATTGTCTCTTTATCAGCTTGTATATTTTCCATATGAATTAATGCTATAAACTGGTGCACAAGGCGCATTTATTACTTTAAAGATCCACTGATCAAATGACTGATCACACCACCACCACTAGGGGGAGCTCACTGCCCTATAAAAGTGAATGATAACTGAAAACTTACATAGCAGTATAGCTCCCCCTTGTGGCTACTACTGATATAGTTAGCCGTAGACTCTATATATTGTATATAGTCGTTACTTCACCTACGTAACAGATACATTTTCTCTCCAAAAGACATTAAACAATTACTGGAAGCCTCTGTTAAAAACGTCTCTTACCATCACCCCTCACGCATGATGTCTGTAGAATTCGACAGTCCTTGTCTTTTTGTGCCCACGGTGAGGATTTGTAGAAAGCAGAATGGACGATGCATCACAGATGAGAAGGCGAAAGTGACAGAATATGACAAGGTAACACTAAGCCTTAGGGGGGTCCTTATCAACGTGGGGGCCACAAGGAGCCAATGCACTTTATTGTCTACTATAAACACTCATATTTTAAGCTAATGGCTGAAAACCCCAAAAGATCCAATGCTAATCACAGCTGAGTTGTTGCTACATTTGTATCCATTCTAGATAATCCACTGACTCAAACAATGTAGCAAATTATCAAGGCAGTGGAAAGATGTGTGTTATTGCTTGTGTACATTGGATACATCTGTATCTAATCTTATTGATCTATGACTTTGTGTCTTGCAGGTTTATTACCTTAAAAGTGTCGACTTAGATCATCATCTATGTTTCGAGGTAAGATCACATTGTCTATAGCTTCCTCTTCTGCTTATAAAACCCCACCACCAGGGGGAGCTCTTGAGCGCACTATCTACATTTTTTCCGCTGAGCTCAATAGTAATTTACCTATGAGCTCCCCCTGGTGGTGCCTGCAGGAAGAATTAATTGAATAAATTAAAGGGGCTTTCCAGGACTAGGCTAGGCATAAGCTATCCTAGGACTGTTCATCAATATCAGATTGTGTAGCAATACACTTTATACATATATGAAGTGTTTAAAAGCTAAATTAGAAGCTAATTCTGGTGGCAGAGAATTTCATTCCCCTATTGCTCATTTTTAGTATGCGTTTTATGAAAACATGGCCAGCAGATGGCAGCAGAGTGATTTCATTATTTGGGATTTCTATGATCTTTGTTATACAGGATGTCTTTATGGAGGGCATGCTAATGGGTACCCTGTGCCCCCTACCGCAGACTGAATTGCTTTTTACCCCCCTGTGGGGTATATATTCTTCTTACTAATTGTTCATTGCTTTTCTTCATTCTTTGTAGTTCACATCACAGAATCACACCCATATAAAGTGTCCACAAAAAAAAGGTAAGTAGTAAGTGCACGGCAGGGGTGTATGACTTCAGTAACACCCTATGTCACCATGTGGGAGTCCCTATGGGTCCATATCACTGGCCTGTGGGTGTTCCGTGTGCGGCCATGATGGACTAGTGATATATAGACCCGATAGATGTGACTGTGTATGATGGAGTACTGAGGGGATCAATGGAAACCTCACTGCATAATTCTTCCATCTTTTCCGTTTCAGATCGGGCCTGGGGAGTGGACATGGAGATCCGCCTGTACGACGCGCAGCTCACAATATTGTCTAACGTTTCGGCGTCATTCGCTGCAGTAGTGTGTCGCCCAAACCAGAAGACCGGAGACTGTGATCATCAAAGTGTCATCAATGAAGTCTCCACGGTGAGCAGCGAGATAAACGTCCATATAAAGGTTGAGACGAGTGTCACATGACTAATATAATGACCAACACGGATCTGTGGGGGGCGCTAGAGAACTCAGAGCCAGTCCTATTCCTGCCCATGATTGCAACTCAAACCTTCAAACTGGGAATGGGGAAAATACGGATACCAACAGGTGTCATCCATGTTCGGTCCGTATTTACGCATCGCATGCTAGGCAATGACCTTTGACCCTTCGAGGGGATGGCACAGGCTACTGCTGTCAATTGCCATCAAATTAAGAGATAATTCATAATCAACGTAAAATATTTTCTTTCTCAGAAACATCCGTCCGGATCTAAAGACCTGCGCGTGTTGATCCCCCGTCCCCGCACTGGAGAATGTATAAAGGTTAGTAATATTTCACTGCTATAAAAGTTCACGATCTTTAGAAACTTGACTGTGTTCAGCGCCACACCTGTCCACAGGTTGTGTCTGGTATTGCAGCTTAGAGCTACCATATAACACATAACCAGGTGTAGCGCAATTCTGGGTCATTTATGTGTAGAGTTGCCCTTTAATTGGCACATCTACACATGTCCTGTCCTTCTTAGGTGCTGAATATCTGCACAATGATAATTATGTAAACAGGAACTTCCTTATGTCTTAAGACCAAGACGAATGGGTGACAAGTACAGGACACAAATGTTGCAATGAAAATATAATAATTGTTAATATGAGGAATGTTATGTGAGTGTAGGCGGATATCTATGTATATTGTGAGTGCTGGCACCAGATATGTGTATATGCATGGCGTGGTGTAACTGGAGGCCATATTATCTGTAGACTGTTGTTAAGTTACCATAGATAATTAGAGCATATGGGATTGGTGGGGTCTGACACTCGAAACCTCCACTAATCAGCTTATAGTGGCTGTCGCCAGCACTGGAAGCGACACAGAGAACAGAGCTAAGCTGTGTTATTTCAGTGCAGTTACCTGCTCTGGCCACTGTAGAAAGAATGGAGCTGTTTTTGTGTTGCTTTCAGTCCAAAATTAAGTGCATAGTGGTGGTCTCAAATGTCAGACCCCCACCAATTTGATGTTCAGTAAATGACTTCATCTATGGATAGGTCATCGATATAACTAAGCTGGAAAATTCCTTTAATTATCACTTATCAAGTGATACAACTTTAAAGAACAGGAGTCCAAAGACTCCCATGAAAATTAACAGGGTTGTGGCGCAGTTTCCATTCTGATGAATTATACCTGGGGGGTCATCAGTATGTGATCATTGGGGTCTTCAAGTGAGTACGAGCGAAGCTTCACTCCTCCAATACCTCCATTATACCTCATACAGTCAGGAAATCCTATTTTCCTATTTGCTACCAAATCCATCCACAGTATAGGTACAAAGACAATACAACCAGAGCAGCTCACAGTATATTGAGGATTTATGTCCAAAACATACTAGTAGGGTGATTAGATTGTGAGCCCCATTGGGGACAGGGAATGATTTGACAAAGCTCTGTGCAGCGCTGCGTAATCTGTGTGCCCTATAAAAGGAATTATTATTATTAATTTAGAATAAGATAGTAAAATAATGAAATAGTGTCTTCCCATAGTTACCACTAGAGGGCGCACACTGTATTCTGTGATATTATTGAGCTCTATGTATAAAATTCTAACCGTAACCCTAGCACTCGGCACCAGAGTTGCATGAATTGACTGCCTGCCCCCCGGGTTATGCCCATGAGGCAGCCTGATGTTAGGAAGGTTATAAATACAGTAAGACTCAGTGTCTATTGTTCTCTTAAAGAGGCAGAGCACACATGAATGAGTTAATGAGTAGGATTTTTATAGCTTTTGATCTAATCTTTCGGTAAGAGTTGCACAATAGTGTTACACAACCTGTAATTAGAAAACAAACCACAGATGCCATCGTTCCCTCGCTGCGTGAAGCACCTACACTTACTGTGCGCTTCCACTTTTACTTCTATCGTGTACAGACGGTGGATCAAAACGTTTATCTGGAGAAATAACAGACACTGCTTAATGCTGTCACCTCCTGGATGTTTGCATCCTAACTTCTCTGGATAACCCCTTTAAGGCTACATTCACACGACACTGTCCTCGTACCGTAGTACAGCTGGCACACGTCGGAGCGTGGTAGAGGAGGAGGGAGTGAGCGCTGCCCCTCTCCATACAATATATGGCACTCGGCACCGTTTTCCGATAAAAGAGAGGACATGTCCCGTCTTTCTCCTGGGTACAGAACGGTACGGTGCCACAGGTGTACTGCACTGTACCGCTACCGTACGGCGCCGTGCGCCCATTGCCATATACGTCCCCCATACGGCCGTGTGAATATAGCCTAAGATGGTGACGGGTTCTGAGATATGAGGAGCTGGTAGAGATGAGTGAACCACACATCGGCGTTTAGCCGCACGACGCGGACATATTGACACCTCGGCCGAACCCGAACCCAGTGCGTAAACATTGCGTCTGCTCATCTGTACATAGGAGGCTAAGGATAGGGGAGGGGGAGGAAGGGCCAGGAGCCAATTGACAGAGGAGAGAGGTTTCTGGAGTTGGAGAGGTTTCTGGAGCTAATAGTAAGTTTCTATCACACACTAAGCACTTGAGGTGAGAAAGAAACCTACTATTAGCTCCAGCAGCCAGGGTCTGTACTCTCTCATTTAACTCTAGTTCGCTCCGCTCCCTTCTCTCTCTAATAATAATAATAATAATAATTCTTTATTTATATAGCGTACACAGATTACACAGCGCTGCGCAGAGTTTGTCAAATCGGTCCCTGTCCCCAATGGGGCTCACAATCTAATCAACCTATCAGTATGTTTTAGAGTGTGGGAGGAAACCAGAGGAAACCCACGCAAACACAGAGAGAACATACAAACTCTTTGCAGATGCTGACTTGAATCCAGGTCCCCAGCACTGCAAGGCTGTAATGCTAACCACTGAGCCACGTGCTGCCCTCTCTGTAGACTTCTGTGAGCTGCAGTCTGTTTGTACTATCCAGTACTTCTCTATAATGTCCTATATGGAGGACCTCCACTAGGAGGTTTGGGGCCCCTGACTGGCAAATTTACTGGACCCCCTACAGGATGATAATCCAGCCCTGTGTGCACAGTAAATTCCCTGCACCAGCGAAGGGACAAGAGTTTACTGTGACTCGGGGCCCCTTTGCCTCCTTGGAGCCCCCAAACTTAGTCACACTAAACCCCCCTGATGGTGACCCTGCCTATTTGATCCTACCAGTACTTTTAAGCATCACTGTGAAAGTTATTTCCATAGGAGTGATATGGATCACCACAGCAGAGGTGCTGGCGCAGTGGGTCACCATTTGTTAAAACTACATTTAAGTAATTTTTTTTTTGCTCTGTCCATTGACTTTCTGCTGTAATCGCCTGACTCATGATTTTCCCTCGCAGTTCTGGCGTTCTGATGTCTCATTTTCACACGAATACCTCCTGTGTCCGTCTAAGTGTAAGTATTTCCGCAGTTGTCGTTTCCCACCAATGCTTAGAGTTGTAATTGCACAACAGATTTGCTGCGTTACTCATCACTTAGTAAATTAAAAAAATCATTAAAATCATTACGCAGGTTGTAAGTAGTTGCGGGACTGAATTATATTCCAGGGGTGTGTCCTCACACTGCTGTGCTCTTATCTCCCTGTATTGAGCTGCTCTGCAGCCTTTCACTTTTTTGCTGCAGTCTTGCTTACTACATCCGCCACTCACAGAAGAGGAGAGGGAGGCTAAAGCAGTTCAATGCAGAGAATTGAGAGCACAGCAGTGTGAGGACACGCCCCCAGATGTTCCAATCCTGGAATATAAATCCATATTTCACAGCCCTGCTGCTACAACAAACACATAGGTGTGATTACACATCTCTCCAGAGAGATTACATAACACTGCTTTCTTCAGGAGCACAATATGGGATTTTTAAGACAGACATCTCTATTGTCTCTTTCCTCTTCAGATTCCCACAAGCACTTGGGCCTCCTCAGCCTGGTCACATCGCTGGGGATTATCGCACTCATTCTCACCACCTACGCAATCTATCGGAGGATCTGGAAGATCTTTACAGGTGAGAAAACGTGTCTGACAAATAATGTATGTATGTTTATTACACTGTTGACACTCTATGGTCAATCAGTGGTCATTTTTCTAAGCACCATATGGCAGTATTAAGCGGTCGATGCACTGTATGGTGGTATTATTTATGCACTATACATTGTGTAATTGGCTTCTCTCTCCCTCTACCCAGCCCCTCTTTGGAGAAGGACCATACTCCTCGTCTACTCCCCCGATTCTGCAGAGCACAAGACCCTCATCTGCGCTTTTGCCGACTTCCTACACAACATCCTGGGATGTGAGGTCATCTTGGATCAATGGGATATGAACACAGTCAGCCAAATCGGAACACTGCCCTGGTTTTACCAAAAGCGGGAACTAGTGAGTCAACAGAAGGGCAAAGTGATGATCGTATGGACCAGACGGAGCAAGAAGATGTACGACCAGTGGAGGAACCGGGAAAACAACAACATCGGATGTAAAGACTCGACTAATCTGTTTGGGGCGGCCATGTCCTGCCTGGAGAAAGACTTTGAGGTGCCACAGAGACATGGGATCGTGGAGGACTACACAATGGTCTGCTTCGAAGGACTGTGCAGGAAGAAGGACATCCCCAAACGTTTAAGGAAGATCTCCAGGTACCGCTTGTTTAAGGACCTCTATAGACTGGTCAGCCACCTCCAAGACACTACGTGCCTATCTCCTCCTTGCCTCTTAAAGGCAGTGGCCAAATACCTCATGAAAAAACTTACATACTCTGAAAAGAAAAAGAGTCTTCAGCACCACATAGAACTTTGTAAACAGAAACTTGTTGAGGACGTCAGATGATAACGGGAGAGGATCCGATGACCTGCGGAGAATGATGGAACCTCTGAGAGATCCACCTCCTGAGAGGAAGAAGTCCAAACTGTCCCCAACAGTAATCGGTGTATTGGCTCCTTAAGATTGAGGAGATTCAAATTTACATACGACCCACCCCTTTTATGGTTCCACTTGTGATCGGATTGGTGTCTGGAATGGAGATGTAAATGATTATTCGTAATCAAACCATCTACATAGTCTCTAAATAGGTGTTTTCATGTTGAATAATTACCACATATCCACATCTCTCACGCATATATAATAGATTCGGGTCCAGTGGCGTAACGAGAAGCTGATGGGCCCCAGTGTAAAGTCTGTTCCAGGCCCCCCTGACTATAATGTCTGGTTTATAGTAATAGTCTTCTCATATGGGAAAGTGACACTATAAGGGCCCCCTAAACCTCTTGGGCCCAGGTGCAATCGCAACCTTTGCACACACTCAAGTTACGCCCCTGTTCGGGTCCCATCTCTGGGATATGGAAACTGCACCTATCTCGAGAACAGGGGTCCTCTGACCCCCCCTTTCCATCATCCCACTGATGGGACTGGCATCTATTGAGTATTTATCATCAATGTGGATATGTAATAAATAACATGATAACACCCCTTTAAGTCTTGTCACAAATTTAAAGGGAACATGTGAGTATGTTTGGGGCCTCTCAACCGGCAGTATGTCTTCATGTACAGTATTTTTCGGACTATAAGGCGCACCGGAGTATAAGGCGCACCATCAATAAATGCCTGCTAAAATGTCTAGATTCATATATAAGGCGCACCGGAGTATAAGGCGCACCTGACAATAAGGATGAATGACCAGCAGGTGGCAGACCTGTGCACAGTTCAAGGCAGCTGTTGTCTGTAAGTACGGTTCATATATAAGGCGCACCTTTGATTTCGGAGAAAATAAAAGGATTTTTTGTGCACCTTATAGTCCGAAAAATACGGTAACTGGGGTTTAGGGTCCCTTACCCTTTCACCTTACCTCCTCTGTCCATTCCACATTCCCAAGATACCAAAGGGTTTGCAGAACACAGTGATTGGTCGAGATAAGGTAAAAAGGTTTGTTGAGGGTTTAATGACTTCAATTCTACTGACAGGTTCCCTTTAATTAGAAAGTGTAATTGTCTCTTAATGGATTATTCTCATCTCATAAATTGAGGAAGTATTGATAGGATGCCAGCATTGTTTAGGGAATCTGTGTCATCGTGTCCACAGTGTGAAGTTTTCCATGCACTTAGTGTCCTGAGGTTATTCTTCATAAACAACCATGAAAAGTAGGTACAGAACCGCATCTGCAAATCCACTGCAAAAATCCAAGGGTCATCCTCAGATCTTTTCCACAAAGTTTTTATTTCTTAAAGGGATTGGCAATTCTTTTAGATAAGTTGCCCATGTACATTTACTGCCTACATTTTCATCCAATGATTCAGCAGTCCTACTACTTACTTTTCTCTATTCTTCTTTCTTTACAGCTCTGAACTCTGCTGAATAGGAGTAGCTGCAGCAGCACAGTATGACTCATCCTGCTCCCTCCCCTATTCTTGTCTCTGTCAGTGAGGGAGACACAGTGGGTGATGCCATTAAGATGGCCTAGAGCAGTGAGAGGAAGCTGTATATATATATACAGAGGGCAGAATAGTGAGAACAGGGAAAGGCTGAAGCTTTCTATAGAGGCAAATACACAGATACATGTTTTCTCTTCACCCGAGTCATTGAGGGAAGGGGGAGTCAGAGAGCTGAGATAAATGCTGCCTGTGGGACTCGCTAAAGAGAATTCCTAAGGGAGGGGGGATGAGTGAATTGAGAGAGACATGGGCTGTGTGTGACTCGCTGAAGAGAATTCCTAAGGGAGGAGGGATGAGTGAATTGAGAGAGACATGGGCTGTGTGTGACTCGCTGAAGAGAATTTCAAAAGGAGGGGGAATGAGGGAGTTGAGTTGTGTCACACAGCTGAACAGACAACACCCTTTGATTCGGTGAGTCTCCTGGAATGGACCCAGCTTTTTTTAAACATGATTTTAGCTAGATCTGAGTTATGGATTTTTTTTACAATAGAAAAAACATGAGGCACAGTATGGAGTCTTCTGCAGGAACCTGTCATTAGGTTTAATAGTAAAAAAAACCTGATGACAGGTTCCCTCTAAGATTTGTGGGGGTTCCTAAGATGTTCCCACTTCTAATCATTATGACATGTGAATCACCCCTTTAAGACCGACATCACTTCATTCCTTTTACCCAGAAAACCCTGTGTTATTATTTTGCCTCTAGCAACCAATGAAAGTTCAACTTTGTTTGCAATGGACATCAAAGACCCTTTTTCAGGACGGATTGGAAACTCCATTCCCGATATTTTGTTACTTGTACATTTATATACAGGAAAAGATTGAACAAATGAATTATGTACATGTCAAATCATCTTATGATTGTTAAAAATGTATATGAAATCACAGAACAGAAATATACAACAGAAGTACATGAGGTAACCCCGGAAATGTCTGACCTCCTTTGGGGGATTTATAGGAATGTTAAATTTGGAAATCAAATATTGGGATATATCGGGAGGTCTGTAAGACGGTTTAAAGTGTTCTTAAAGGAATCTGTCATAGAAAACAGAGTCATAATCACCTCCATTTTGGGGGAGTGGCTAAGGGGGAGTGGCTTAAACCCAAGTGCAGAGGAGCAAGGAAGACGTCTGATCCGTTACCCTGTAACCCATTGATTTATTGACATATAGGGAGGATTTTGGTAAAAATTTAACATATTTAGCCCAATGTTGGGTTTAACCCCTAAAATGTATCCTCCCAATGAACAGGGCATTTGTATGGACAGTCCTAACTATAGATATACGAGTAAATCTGTCAGATTTGGTCTTATATACTTCAGCAACCAATCATAGCTGAGCTTTTATTTTAAAAACATGTCTGGGAAGATAAAAGCAGGCTTTTGATTGGTTGTCATCTTTAATTCTTAAAGGGGTTGTCCGAAGCTAATAAAAAAACAAAAGGTGGCCAGGCGGGGGCTGCTTAAAAAATAAAGATGCACTTTCCTTCCGGCACCCTCCGGGTGTCCGCGCTGCTGTCGCTCTGGTCCACGTGCCATGTAAACAAACATGGCCACCGGAGCAGCACTGGACTCAGCTTCCAGTCGGCCGTGGCCTATTCACAGCACTGTGTATGCATGCCGGATGTTTGTAGGGTCCAGCCGGAAGCCGAATCCAGCACTGCTCCGGCGGCCATGTTTGTTTACATGGCGCGCGGACCAGAGCGACAGCAGCGCGGGACACCCGGAGGGCGTCGGAAGGTAAGTGCATCTTTATTTTTTTAAGCAGCCCCCTCCAGGGCCACTTTTTGTGTTTTTCATAACTCTCGGACAACCCCTTTAAACACTTCCAGCAAAAAGAAAGCTACGCTATGAGTGGTTGCTAAGGTTTTCAGAGTAACCAATCACCGCACAGCTTTTTCTTCTAAACTGCTCTGCTGAAAATGAAAGCTGCTCTGTGATTGGTTGCTAAGGTTTTCCCTCCTTTACGGTTTTGATTAATAAAGCCCTAATTTTCCCATATTTCTAAATGTCTTGCCTTATTGTGAAATGTAAGATATATGCTGTGTACAGTGTTTGTAGGGACTGGCGCTCTGAATTGTGATGGGGAAACTTTTTATAAAAAGAGGAGGATAAAAATGGAGAATTCTTCAGGTTTTTCTTAAATAAAATATGTAAAAAAAATGTTCTGCGGACTGTTTTTTGGGCTTTGGGTGGTGAAAAATGAACAAAAATGACAAAAAGTTGTACATTTAAGTGATTGACATGATGTAGAAGGGCCGCATTATGGCGATGATGTGGACGGCGTGCGGTATATTACTTTTCTGTGTCACCGCCTGTACGTGTGATGTGCTACACAAGCCTGTCACCATGGTTACTCAGCACTGTGTAACCGTGGGGCCCCTATATGTGCACTGAGATTAGTATGATTAATCTTTAACAATAGTGATCTCCCGGCACAGGATTGCGGTATTACCTGAGATTACCACTCTGCGGTATTACACACTGCACAGAAGTTTCCCACAATTTCACGTAAAAGCAAATAATAAACTGAGATGATAAGCGTTTACCTTATATAAGGTTTATGGCACATTCCACACTGTATAGTGTGACACCCCTCATAAAAAATACTCAAGATTCCCACGTAGGATGCCACAGGTAAGTGATCAGTGAACTTCAGACACTGTGTGACATCTGCGTGACTTGGAAAAAGAAGACTTTGGAAATAAGTGGCGGTATTATGTTGGTAGCTTACCGTTATTTGACAAGCCCCATGAACTCATGATCATAATACTATCGTTATATAACACGGCTATTAGCAGTGCCCCCTAACATAATATAATACGATCAGTATATAACACAGCTTATTACAGAGCCCCATAACACAGTCCATATAATACATCAGTTATCATAACACGGCTTATTACAGTGCCCCCCTAAACAGTATTATAATAGATCGGAGTTATATAAACACGGCTTATTACAGTGCCCCCATAACACAGTCATATGTATATATCGTTATAACAAATCGGCTTTTACAGTGCCCACCAGAAACACAGTCATATAATAGAGCTGATTACAATGTCACATAGCACAATCATATAATACTATAAGTATAAACACGGCTATGATTACAGGCCCCATAACACACACAAGTCATAGTAATATACTATCAGTTAGATAATTATGATAATACAGTGACCCCCATAACACAGGTATATAATACAAGCGATAAGAGCCTCCGCAATAACAGTGACAATTACTGTTGATCGCAGTGCCCCATAGCATAATCATCTTGACAGCACACTGCAATAAAGTGCCCCTATCACACGGGAACAGGGTACATAAGAAAATGACCCAGTGCCCAATAACACCGGCTCAACCCACAATCATCCTATAACGCAGTGAGCCCCCTAGTACTGCAGGCCAACACAGTGCACCACAATCCAATAACACAGCCCCATTGTGCGCGCTTTCTGTATCCAGGAACCAGTTACTTCAAGTATCCGGGACCGAGAGGTGCAGGAGGGGCAGGACTAAGTTTATTTAAAGACGCCGGCGTTCCACACTTACTGGGCACACAGTTCAAGTTTTCAAGGTATTTTTTATTTACCACCAGCGCAGAGAGTGCCCAAGGATTTTTTTTTTGGAGCAACAAGCTGTAAAAACAGTCTCCAGGATGCCAGTATTACCTATAAGGTTTGATGGTTTCCCAGAATAAATCAGCACCTTTGACAGGAAATCTAACTAATAAGCAGCCATGTTGTTATGCCTGGACTATTATAGTTATTATATCATGTCAGAGAAACACCGCCCTCTAGGGGTTGCTTATGAAATAACTAAATATTTATCAGTTTTTAAAAAGTTTTCTTGAGTTTAGGAAAGCAGAGCTACTTTCTCAGAGGGCAGTGCCACAATGGGTTGCAGCTGGTATTGCAGTACAGCCACTTATAAATAACATGGGAGCTGATGAGCTGCGAATACCACGTACAAACTCTTGGAGAGGTGTGCGCTGTTGTCGATGAATGGGACAACTCCAAAGTAGAGCACCGCATTGTTAGGGACACCTTTCTGGGAATAACTTTTCTGTTTCCCATATTTTTTTATGTTTATAGAACATTCCCATAATTATCTTTATGCAAATTAGGTTTTAGGCCCAGGGGTGTGGTGTGACCATACACTGATTTCTCTCTCGTCTAACCTTTAAACAAAATGGAGAGATTGTAAATCAACGTAGTAAGAGTCGATGCTGGGTGGTGATAGGAAAATAAATGTTCGAACAGTAGTCACGGCTCACCCCAGCTAATTGCATACGAATTCATTTTATTTAATTTTTTAGATCACAGAAACTTAAAAAACTATTTTCAGTTTAAGATTCTTTAGCATTGTGTCGGTATCGTACATTTTTTAAATATATTGGGGAGCCATACATATACAAGATAGCATAATTTGGCATATTTGATATGACATACTCCCTCCGTCAGACAACGTCACCATGATTATGGTATCCAATATATTATGTAAGAATAAAGGAAGGAAAACCACTCCAAGAACATGCTGGTGCAGGTTCTGCAGGGGTGGGGCATGTAAACAACAAATCAAAAAATAACGGAGAGTGAACAATAAATCAGACTCTCCCCAAGAGGGAACTGCCCCATAAGACAATGGGCGCAGAGTTACTACCTGGGTCGTCAGCGATCCAGGGCGCGTTCTACCGACGACGGAGGACGGGTCATCCGGCGATTCACTACAGCTCGTGCGCCCAATGTCAACAGGGTGCGCTGGCCGAGGTTACGGAGATTCACCAAACCTATCCTGCGTGCATGTGACGTGATTGATTTTGCAAACCACAATCGTTATTTTAAATTCCGCGGGGAAATTGCGGTTTTACCGACGGGCCACGCCCCCCAGATTTCTTGGGCTGAAAAGCCGGCACGATTTTAAGACGGGAAATCCGATCACCGTTCCGCCAAATCGCTGGCCGGATTCAATCACAAAATGGAAAAATTCGTGGCACCCGACGAAGAAGTGCGGCGCGGGGCGCCTAGTAGAAATGAGCCCCACCCCATGTTATCAGTTTTGCCGAGCATTAATTAACATTTTGCTTTTTTCTCTTTTTAGAACTTCCAAATCACGAGGTTTGTGGGTTTGGGTCTAGCCAAATTAAGTGAGAACAGATTTCATTCCTTCCAGGATTTTTAAAGAAAAAAAGTGACATGAACATCAAAGATTTGGTACGTAAGTAATATTAGGGGAGCACAGGTGGTTCTCCAACCTGTGATTGCCATCTTTTGTAAAATAATACTCTCAGCATCTGGGCAAAGTGGATGCACACAATTTGGAGATCATGAGTCAGAGATGCCACTAGTACAGTTTATTTTTTTAAATATTATGCAGATAGTTAACCCTTACATGCCCCTTCTTTTAGTAGGGAGTGACCTATGACTGTTGGGTGTCACACTCCTGGACAATACATAATCTTGTGCACATTCTCACGTGTGCCAAACTACAGCTTCACTTTATACGTCAATCTTCTCCCAATAGATTGCAAAGTAAGTTTGTCAAATATCATTTAAAAAAAAAAAGTTGTAATGCCCTTAAAGGGGTTATAAACAGCACATTAAAAAAGCGGGACATGTAGTCAGTCAGAGATTCCCATAAGAAGCACCAAGACTATTAATCAAAAACTACAAACCAAAGAGATGGTGAGGGGCGGGACTTTCTTCGTGTCTTGTAGTGATTGGTCGAACAGCAATCTATCACGCTGCTGATTGGTGTTTGAGATTGTGCTGTGATTTCTGCTGGGTATAGAGGATTGGTTTCTACATATCTCAGTTTTCCTTTTTGAGTGTGTAGCATCTAAGCCTTAAATTCACTTTGTCAAGTCATCAACATTAAAGGTGTGTATTCTTATCCTGACATTTTTTCCCATAGAAAACTAGATATTCCACAAGGTCCCAACAGGTGCAGGTCTAAATTATGGACTTCGTATCTAAATGAAACAGGGATCCCTGACTCCTGACCTTTATCTCATGGGAACTGTGAGGTGAGAGGTGGTGCCTCATGTGGGGCTTAATTGATTCATTTTTATGGGATAATTCCTGAATACCTGAGGCAGACTCCCATCACCATGAATAGAGAGAGTCACAAATTGTCCGGTCACCTCTAACACACATATAATATTCATCTGGAGAGGGGGTACAAGGAGCAAATTTTACTCCGGAGGAATCACACGTGCTGTCATTTCAATTGCTTATTGATTGTATTATAAGCTGTGCAATACTCACTTCTCCTGCGGATGGCACTGCAGCGACTGGCTCACTTGTTACAAAGTTCCTACAACAGATCACATCTGATCTCTGAGGTTCCTACCAAGGGCAATATGTACTGAAGACATGGCAGCATTTAGATGGTGTCACTTCCCTTTAGACACAGCAGAATAACAGAATATTTTTTCTTTGTCCTATAAAAGACCAGATTTCCAGTACAATCATATCGCAGACGAGAAAAGGTTTGAGATTTCTGTACCCAAAGGCCCAGACGTGTACGTGCGCCTGTGTCACGCGGCCATTGTTGCGAGGACCTGGAAGGAAGGAACACAAAGCGGGGTAAGATATCATAAGGCCAACTAGAAAATTTACCTCACCCTTAAAGGGTGTGTTGTTCCAGCTTTGTCAAAATGATGACCTTACCCTTGGATTCAAGCCAGGACACCACTGGTCCTGCTGCATCAGTTGCCGACATAGGGGAAGAAGCTCCATTCTCTAGGTAGTGGCTGGACCCGGGAACTGCAGCTCAGGCCTTTCCGATCACTAATATTTCAGTTCTATCTCTGGAGGTTCAGATTCACCTCAAATGTCGACACCCCCCCCCCCCCCCAATCTGATATTAATGCCCTATCCAAAAAAACTTTATGGAGAGAACCCCTTTAATATCCTTCCACTACTTGGAGATGCATATTTTTCATGACATGACGTTAATATAGGAGAATAAATAATGTAACGCAGTGTATTGGGAAACGTATAGTTACTATGTTATTATTTCCCTGCAGATGAATTCTCGTCCAGAATGCATCGCTATCATATGAGCATTACTACCCTGTTTATGTATCGAGGTAAGTGTCCTTAAATCTTTGTATTTCATTTTTACCTTCACTTTTGCTAGATACCTACCTAGGGTTGCAGCAGCCATAAGGCGAGTTGAGCCACTTGCCTCAGGCATCACCCCTGCAGCCAAAATGAGGGGGAGGGGCCGCATCGGGGATATAGTAATCTGCACAAAGCAGGATCTGCCACTTAAAAATAGTGTCTCTTCGCTATGGTTAACATCTTAGTGTGAGACACTGCATAGATAGAACACACTTACTTAAAAAAATAACCTGATATAGTATAGGATGGGCAGAGGGGGGCGCTATTCTGTGACAACCCACAAGCAGAGACAAAGGTTAGGCTCACCTCAATCTCACACCAACCTCCTAAGGCGGAGCAAATCTGGGGCCAGTATGGCTGAGCAGTCATTTCCTGTGTTTCTTGAGGGTGGGGCATGGGTAGCTTCTTAAAAACAGAAAAAAACCCCCAAACAACTGTTAACTGAATGTGTTATTTTTTCCTACAGGCTTATAACTGATCCCGACAGTAGAAGAAATAAGAGTTGTCCCTTCAAGGAGCACTCCAGACGCGTGTAAGGATATATCTTAACAATCAGATAGAGACACAATAGATTCCGGATTTCATAAAATATCTGTATGATATTTCAACTCCATTTAAAGGGAGACTTTCATCGCCTCCAACTTTTTGCATCCTGTAACACCAGACACTCAACTGATTCGGTAGCCAGTTTGGAATTTTTTCTCTAGCCCTACACGTTACGAGCAATCAGTGCTGTAAGTTTGTTCTCTCAAAAGGCAGCTGGGCGGTCCTGGACTGCAGCCGACAGTCTAGCACCGCCCACCTGACAGTAAGAGAGTCTTACTAGCGTAAAGGTTGGGCAAACTCAGAACGATTTCTGGGAATGGTTGGGTCTAGAGAAAAAATTCCAACTCCTACGGAATACGCGTAGCAGCAGCTTTTAAATGATACAAAGAGTTGAGGTTGATGGAAATTGCAATTTTTTTAGTGAATTGAGCTTTTTTGGTTGGAAGCAACCATGTTTGTTAAGTTTGAAAAACCTCTTTAATATCTTGGTTGCTCCCCAATGTATTGTCTCTATTAGCTGTATATTTTCTATATGAATTAATGTTATAAACTGGTGCACAAGGCGCATTTATTATTTAAAGATCGATCCCCTGATCAAAATGACTGATCACACGGCCACCACTAGGTGGAGCTCATGCCCTATAAAGTGAATGATTAACTGAAAACTTACATAGCAGTATAGCTCCCCCTTGTTGCTACTAACTGATATAGTTAGCAGTAGACTCTGATAGACTCTATATATTGTATATAGTGTTACTTCACTACGTAACAGATACATTTCTCTCCAAAAGACATTAAACAATTACTGGAAGCCTCTGTTAAAAACGCTCTTACATCAACCCCTCAACATGATTGTCTGTAGAATTCGACACGTCCTTGTCTTTTTGTGCCACGGTGAGGATTGTAGAAAGCAGAATGGACGATGCATCACAGATGAGAAGCGAAAGTGACAGAATATGACAAACGGTAACACTAAATCCTTAGGGGGGGTCATATCAACGTGGGGGCCACAAGGGAGCCAATGCCACTTTATTGTCTACTATAAACACTCATATTTTAACGTAATGGCTGAAAACCCACAAAAGATCCAATGCTCATCACAGCTGAGTTGTGCTACATTTGTATCCATCTAGATATCCACTGACTCAAACAGTAGCAAATTTATCAAGGCAGTGAAAGATGTGTGTTATTGCTTGGTACATTGGGTACCTCTGTATCTAATCTTATTGATCTATGACTTTCTGTGTCTTGCAGGTTTATTACTCTAAAAGTGTGACTTAGATCATCATCTGTGTTTTGAGGTAAGATCACATTGTCTATAGCTTCCCCTTCTGCTTATAAAACCCCACCACCAGGGGAGCTCTTGTATCTACATTTTTCGCTTAGCTCAATAGTAATTGACCTATGAGCTCCCCTGGTGGTGCCTGCAGGAAGAATTAATCGAAAATTAAAGGGGCTTTCTGGGAATAGGCTAGGCATAAGCTATCCAGGACAGTTCATCAATATCAGATTACACATTAAGTGTTTAAAAGCTAATATAAAACCTAATTCTGGTCGCATAGAATTCCCCTATTGCTCATTTTTATTGTGCGTTTTATGAAAACATGGCCAGCAGATGGCAGCAGAGTGATTTCATTATTTGGGATTTGTATGATCTTTGCTATACTTAGTGTAGGTTTACAGAGGATGTTTTTATGTGGAGGCCATGCTAATGGGTACCCTGTGTCCCCAACCCCGGACTGAATTGCATTTTACCCCCCTGTGGGGTATATATTCTTCTTACTAATTGTTCATTGCTTTTTCTTCATTCTTGTAGTTTACATCACAGAATCACACCATATATAAAGTGTCCACAAAAGAAGGTAAGTAGTATGTGCACTGCAGGGGTTGTATGACTTCGAGACACCCTATGTCACCATGTGGGAGTCCCTCTGGATCCCTATCACTGGCCTGTGGTGTCCGGATGTGCGGCCATGATGGACTAGTGTATATAGACCCGATAGATGGACTGTGTATGATGGAGTACTGATGGGATCAATGGAAACCTCACTGCATAATTCTTCCCATCTTTTCCGTTTCAGATCGGGCCTGGGGGAGTGGACATGGAGATCCGCCCTGTACGATGCACAGCTCACAATATCGCTAACGTTCGGCGTCATCGCCTGCAGTAGTTGTCGAGCCCAAACCAGAAGACCCGGAGAATGTGATCATCAAGTGTCATCAATGAAGTCTCCACGGTGAGCAGCGAGATAAACGTCCATAAAGGTTGGACGAGGGTCAAATGACTAATATAATAGACCAACACGCGATCGTGGGGGGCGCTAGAGAACTCAGAGCCAGTCCTATCCTGGCTGGAATTCAACTCACACCTTCAAACTGGGAATGGAAAAATACGGATACCAACAGTGTCATGCCATGTTCGGTCCGATTTACGAATCGCATGCTAGCCAATGACACTTGACCCTCCGCTGGGGAAGGATGGCACAGGCTACTGCTGTCAATTGCCCATCAAATTAAGAGATAATTCCTAATCAACGTTAAAATATTTTCTTCTCAGAAACACCTCCGTCCGGATCTAAAGACCTGCGCGTGTTGATCCCCCGTCCCCGCACTGGAGAATGTTAAAGGTTAGGATATTTCACTGCTATAAAAGTTCACGATCTTTAGAAACTTGACTGTGTTTTTCGACTAAACAGCGCCACACCTGCCACGGGTTTGTGTCTGGTATGCACGCTCAGAGCTACCATATAAACACAAACAGGTGTAGCGCCATTCTGGGTCATTTATGTGAGAGTTGCCTTTAATTGGCACATCTACATATTCCTGTCCTATAGGTGACTGAATATCTGCACAATGATAATTATGTAAACAGGAACTTCCTTATGTCTTAAGACCAAAGACGAATGGGGTGACAAGTACAGGACACAAATGTTGCAATGAAAATATAATAATTGTTAATATGAGGAATGTATGTGAGTGTAGTGGATATCTATATATTGTGAGAGTGTGGCACAGATATGTGTAATGCATGGCGTGGTGTAACTGGGCCATATTATTGTAGACTGTTGTAAGTTACCATAGATAATCAAGCATAGTGGGATTGGTGGGGTCTGACACTCGAAACCTCCACTAATCAGCTTAGTGGCTGTCGCCAGAATGGAAGCGCACAGAGAACAGAGCTAAGCTGTGTTATTTCAGTGCAGTTTACCTGCTCTGGCCATGTAGAAGAAAGAATGGAGCTGTTTTTGTGTTGCTTTAGTCCAAAATTAGTGCATAGTGGTGCGTCTCAAATGTCAGAGTCCCACCAATTTGATGTTCAGTAATGACTCATCTATGGATAGGTCTAGATATAACTAAGCTGGAAATTCTTTAATTATCACTTATCAAATGATACAACTTTAAAGAACAGGAGTCCAAAGACTCCCATGAAATTAACAGGGTTGTGGCGCAGTTTCCATTCTGATGAATTATACACAGGGGGGGTAGGGGGTCGGAGGGGGTCATCAGTATGTGATCCTTGGGGTCTTCAGTAGAAGACAAGCTTCACTCCTCAATACCTCCATTAAACAGTCAGAAAATCTATTTTCCTATTTGCTACCAAATCCATCCACGTATAGGTACAAAGACAAACAACCCGAGCAGCTCACAGTATATTGAGGATTTATGTCCAAAACATATTGGTTAGGATGATTAGATTGTGAGCCCCATTGGGGACAGGGACTGTTGGTAAACTCTGTGCAGCGTGCGTAATCTGTGTGCCCTATAAAAGGAATTATTATTATTAATTTAGAATGATAGTAAAAATAAGGAAATGTGTCTTCCATAGTTACCATAGAGGGCGCACAGTTGTATACGTGGAAAGAAGAGAGACGAGAAAATTACAATATACTAACTACCGTAACCTAGCACTCTGGCACCAGAGTTGCATGAATTGACTGCCCCCCCCCCCCCCCCCGGGTTATGCCCATTAAGGCAGCCTGATGTTAGGAAGGTATAAATACAGTAAGACTCGGGTCTATTGTTCTCTTAAAGAGGCAGAGCACCACATGAATGAGTTAATGGTAGGTTTTTATAGCTTTTGATCTAATCTTTTGGTAAGAGTTGCACAAAAGTGTTACACAACCTGTAATAAGAAAACAAAGCACAGATGCCATCGTTCCCTCGCTGCGTGAAGCACCTACACGTACTGTGCACTTCCACTTTTACTTCTATCGTGTACAGACGGTGGATCGAAAGGTTTATCCGGAGAAATAACAGACACTGCTTAATGCTGTCACCTCCTGGATGTTTGCATCCTAACTTCTCTGGATAACCCCTTTAAGGCTACATTCACACGACACTGTCTTCGCTGTACCGTAGTACGGCAGGCACAAGTCGGAACGCGGTAGAGGAGGAGGGGGTGAGCGCTGCTCCTCTCCATAAAATATATGGCACACGAAACCGTTGTCCCATCTCTCTCCTGGGTACAGAACAGTACGGTGCCACACGTGTGCTGCACCGTACCGCTACCGTACGGCACCGTATGAGGAGCTGGTTGTCTCTGTGCATAAATCTATAGTACAAGTGAATATAAGAAACAATGAAAGATCGTAACTACAGAGGCATCCGTGTATTTCGGAGTAGAGATGAGTGAACCACACATTGGCGTTTAGTAGCACGACGCGGACATATTGACACCTCGGCCGAACCCAAACCCAGTGCGTAAATATTGGATGAACTCATCTCTACATAGGAGGCTAAGGATAGGGGAGGGGGAGGAAGGGCCAGGAGCCAAGTGACAGTGAGGAGAGACACATACAGAAGTTTCTGGAGCTAATAGTTTGTTTCTATCACACACCAAGCACTTCAGGTGAGAAAGAAACCTACTATTAGCTCCAGCAGCCAGGGTCTGTACTCTATCATTTAACTCTAGTTTAACCTCTCCCTTCTCCCTTTATATAGTGCACACAGATAACGCAGCGATGCACAGTTTGTCAAATCGGTCTATGTCCCCAATGGGGGTCACAATCTAACCTACCAGCATGTTTTAGAGTGTGGGAGGAAACCGACGCAAACACGGAGAGAACATACAAAGTCTTTGCAGATGCTGACCCTGGGACTTGAACCCAGGTCCCAAGCGCTGCAAGGCTGTAATGCTACACACTTGAGCCAACTGATGCTGCCCTCTCTGTAGACTTCGTGAGCTGCAGTATTGTTTTGTACTATCAGACCGTACTCTCATAATGTCCTATATGGAGGGCCGCCACTAGGAGGTTGGGGCCCCTGACTGGCAAATTTACTGGACCCCCTACAGCATGATATCCCAGCCTGTGTGCACAGTAAATTCCCTGCACCAGCAAAGGGACGAGGTTTATGTGACCCTTCGCCTCTTCGGAGCCCCAAACTTAGTCACACTAAAACCCCCCTGATGGTGACCCTGCCTATTTGATCCTATCATACTGTAAGCATCACGTGAAAGTTATTGCCACAGGAGGTATATGGACACCACAGCAGAGGTGCTGGCGCAGTGGGTCCCATTTGTTAAAATACATTTAGTAAGTAATTTTTTTTTGCTCTGTCCATTGACTTTCTGTCTGTAATCGCCTGACTCATGATTTTCCCTCGCAGTTTGGCGTCTGATGTCTCATTTCACACCGAATACCTCCTGTGTCGCCTAGTGTAAGTATTTCCGCAGTTGTCGTTCCCCACCAATGCTTGAGTGTAATTGCACAACAGATTGCTGCGTTACTCATCACTGATAAATTAAAAAAATCATTAAAATCATTACGCAGGTTGTTAAGTAGTTGCGGGACTGAAATTATATATTCCAGGGGTGTGTCCTCACTCTGCTGTGCTATTATCTCCCTGTATTGAGGCTGCTCTGCAGCCTTTCACTTTTTTTTGGTCTTGCTTACTACATCCGCCACTCACAGAAGAGGAGAGGGAGGTTTTAAAGCAGTTCAATGCAGAGAATTGAGAGCACAGCAGTGAGAGGACATGCCCCCAGATGTTACAATCCTGGAATATAAATCCATATTTCACAGTCCTGCTGCATACACAAACACATAGGTGTGATTACACATCTCTCCAGAGAGATTACATAACACTGTTTCTTCAGGAGCACAATATGGGATTTTTTAAGCGACAGACATCTCTATTGTCTCTTTCCTCTCAGATTCCCACAAGCACTTGGGCCTCCTCAGCCTGGTCACATCGCGGGGGATTATCGCACTCATTTCACCACCTACGCAATCTATCGGAGGATCTGGAAGATCTTTACAGGTGAGAAAACTGTTGTCTGACAAATAATGTGTATGTTTATACACTGTGTTGACACTCTATGGTCAATCAGTGGTCATTTTCTAAGCACCATATGCAGTATTATGCGGTCGATGCACTGTATGGTGGTATATTTATGCACTATACATTGTGTAATTGGCTTTCTTTCACCTCTATCCAGCTCTCTTGGAGAAGGGCCATACTCCTGTCTACTCCCCCGATTCTGCAGAGCACAAAACCCCTCATCTGCGCCTTTGCCGACTTCCTACACAACATCCTGGATGTGAGGTCATCTTGGATCTTGGGATATGAACACAGTCAGCCAAATCGGAACACTGCCTGGTTTTACCAAAAGGGAAATGGTGAGTCAACAGAAGGGCAAGTGATGATCGTATGGACCGAAGGAGCAAGAAGATGTACGACCAGTGGAGGAACCGGGAAAAAACAACATCGGATGTAAAGATCGACTAATATGTTTGGGGCGGCCATGTCCTGCTGGAGAAAGAACTTTGTAGGTGCCACAGAGACATGGGATCGTGGAGGAATACACAATGGTTGCCTCGAAAGGACGTGCAGGAAGAAGGACATCCCCAACTTTAAGGAAGATCTCCAGGTACCGCTTGTTTAAGGACCTCTATAGACTGCGTCAGACCACTCCAAGACACTACTTGCCTATCTCCTCCTTGCTCTTCAAGGCGAGTGGCCAAATACTCATGAAAAAACTTACATATCTGAAAAGAAAAAGAGTCTTCAGCACCACATAGAACTTTGTAAACAGAAACTTGTTGAGGACGTCAGATGATAACGGGAGAGGATCCGATGACCTGGGAGAATGATGGAACCTCTGAGGATCCACCTCCTGAGAGGAAGAAGTCCAAACTGT
Source organism: Engystomops pustulosus (assembly GCA_019512145.1). NCBI lineage: Eukaryota > Metazoa > Chordata > Amphibia > Anura > Leptodactylidae > Engystomops > Engystomops pustulosus. The sequence goes on from CM033649.1 coordinate 91,868,849, forward strand.
CCCCAACAGTAATCGTTTGTGTATTGGCTCCTTAAGATTGAGGAGATTTCAATTTACATACGACCCACCCTTTTATGGTTTCCACTTGTGATCGGATTGGTGTCTGGAATGGAGATGTAAATGAGTTATCGTAATCAAACCATCTACATAGTCTCTAAATAGGTGTTTTTCATGTTGAAAATTACCACATATCCCACATCTCTCACGATATATATAGATTCGGGTCCAGTGGCGTACGAGAAGCTGATGGCCCCCAGTGTAAAGTCTGGCCAGGCCCCCTGACTATAATGTCTGGTTATAGTTAATAGTCTTCTCATACGGGGAAAGTGACACCATAAGGGCCCCCTAAACCTCGTGGGCCCAGGTGCAATCGCAACCTTTGCACACACTCAAGTTACGCCCCTGTTCCGGTCGGGTCCCATCCTGGGATATGGAAACTGCACCTATCTCGAGAACAGGGGTCCTCTGACCCCCTTTCCATCATCCCACTGATGGGACTGGCACTATTAGTTAGTATTTATCATCAATGTGGATATGTAATAAAAACATGATAACACCCTTTAAGTCTTTGTCACAAATTTAAAGGGAACATGGGAGTATGTTTGGGGCCTCTCAACCGGCAGTATGTCTTCATGTACAGTATTCGCGACTATAAGGGCACGGAGTATAAGGCGCACCTCAATAATGCCTGCCTAAATGTCTAGATTCATATATAAGGCGGCGCACCGGAGTATAAGGCCGCACCTGACATAAGGATGAATGACCAGCAGGTGGCAGACCTGTGCACAGTTCAAGGCAGCTGTTGTCTGTAAGTACGGTTCATATATAAGGCGCACCTTTGATTTCGGAGAAAATAAAGGATTTTTGTGCACCTTATAGTCCGAAAATAAGGTAAACTGGGGTTTAGGGTCCCTTACCCTTTCACCTTACCTCCTCTGTCCATTCCACTTCCAAGATACCAAGGGTTTGCAGAACACAGTGATTGGTCGAGATAAGGTAAAAAGGTTTGTTGAGGGTAGGTTTAATGACTTCATTCTACTGACAGGTTCCCTTTAATAGAAAGTGTAATTGTCTCTTAATGATTATTCTCATACTCATAAATTGAGGAAGTATTGATAGGATGCCAGCATTGTTTAGGGAATCTGTGTCATCGTGGTCCACAGTGTTGAAGTTTTCCATGCACTTAGTGTCCTGAGGTTATTTCTCATAACAACCATGAAAAGTAGGTACAGAACCGCATCTGCAAATCCACTGCAAAAATCCAAGGGTCATCCTCAGATCTTTTCCACAAAGTTTTTATTCTTAAAGGGATTGGCAATTCTTTTAGAGTAGAGTAACGTGCCCAATGTACATTTACTGCCTACTTTCAATCCAATGATTCAGCAGTCCTACTACTTACTTTTCTTATTCTTCTTCCTTTACAGCTCTGAACTCTGCCGGAAAGGCGAAGCTGCAGCAGCCACGATATGACTACCGATCCCTCCCTATTCTTGTCTCGTCAGTGAGGGAGACAACAGTGGGTGATGCCATTACGATGGCCTAGCGAGAGTGAGAGGAAGCTGTATATATCTCTAACAGGGGCGATCGTGAGAGAACAGGGGAAGGCCTTTGAGCTTTCTACTAGAGGCAACTGCCCCAGATTCCAATGAGCATCGGACGATGAGCGGCTGGTGAGTCTCTGGAGGGGGCGAAGAGTATGAAGGTCCGAGAGCGTCCCGAGGCTTGAATGGCGGCGGGAGGAAGGGCCGGGTGGGGAGTCAGAGAGCCCGAGATAAATGCTGCCGGTGGGACTCGCATTAAAAGAGAGAATCCTAAGGGAGGGGGGAGGCAGAGGAGCGGTGAGGAAAGGAGGGGGGAGGTGGTGAATTGCGAGAGAATGGGCTGTGTGTGACTCGTTCTGAAGAGAATTCCTAAGCCAGCTTGCTTGCTGCAGTGAAAGAAACCATTCTCATTATTCTCACGGTGCAGGAGCAGGGTAGTGACTGACAGCTGTGGTCGGTGATTACACTGATTGCTGCGACCACACATTCAGTTTTTCGGATACCGTTTTTGATGCCCAAACCAGGAATGGAGTAAAATTAGGAGGAGGAGCGGAACCTTCAGTTATTTGTCTGCAGCTCATTATGATTCACACCTGCATCTCGAAAAATGAACGTGTGAACGCTCCCTTAAAACCTTCCACATTCATTTCTGAACACAACATGTTAAGCTTCTGGTGTTACTGTATATGTAGATTTTTTTAGCAATTTTTTCTTTTCTAATGTCTTCTATTTCTCTTCATTTCAGAGATATAATCTAAAAGGTAATTATTCACACATTCCATGATGTATTTTGTGATGAGTAATTGGCTACTGTATATGAAAGCTAGTCCACCAGGTATAGTATAGGAAGGATAGTCAATGTATAGCACATGCAATTATAGTCACCAGGTATAGTATAGGAAGGATAGTCTATATGTATAGCACATAATAGCATAGTCTAGGTATAGTATAGGAAGGAATAGCCTATATGTATAGCACATAATAGTATAGTCATCAGGTATAATATAGGAAGGATAGCCTTAGATGTATAGTATATAATAGCATTGTCACCAGGTATAGTATAACAGGATAACCTATTGTAAGCACACGAAAGCATAATCACAAAGGTATAGTATAGGAAGGATACTATATGTATAGCACATATAAAGCATAGTCACAGGTATAGTATGGAAGGATAGCCTATATGTATAGCAACATGAAAGTATAGTCACAGGTTATAGTATAGGAAGGATAGCCTATTGTGTATAAAGCACATGAAAGTATAGTCACAGGTATAGTATTAGGAAGGAGAGATATATGTATAGCACAATAGCATAGCTCATCAGGTATAGTATAGGAAGGATAGCCTATATGTATAGTATATAATAGTATAGTCATCAGGTATAGTATAGGAAGGATAGCCTATATGTACATGAAAGTATTGTATTATGTAATGTATTATGTATTGTATTATGTATGTATAGCTAATAGTATAGTGTAGGAAAGTACTGCCATTTTTTTTATAGTGTATATATAACTGCATAGCCGTTACCTATAGTGTATAGTGTATAAGCTGATATATAATAACCATCACTTAATTATCTAATACTTATTCTTTCTCCGATTAGACCCCTTCTCTTTGCATCACTGCGATTCTCTCCACACACACGTGGACCTTCACCCGGAATCTTTAGCCATATAGTCCACCGTATCGCTGCGTATTGGACCGACCTGTAAACTCTGCTTACGGATAAACATTTCAGTGAACGCCACAGGTAGGTGACATACTGTATGTTCTCACTTTTTATATTGTAGATGGCGTTAGGTGGAGATTGGAACAGTGCTGAGCTGCAGTACCAGACACAACCTGAGGATAAGGGTGGCGCTCTTTCTCTATTCCTCTATTTCTATGCCCATGCAGCTCCTATAATGCACATATGACTCAGATAACACCTGACCTGCGTCCTGTAACTATGAGCCTGGAACGTAAGAATAGTTGCACGATGGAGGAATCGGTTAATTTTAACATCTGAGTGGGTGTCTTTACCACTTAGCAGGAATGAAAGTGCAAATTCCTATTTGAAAGCTTCATCTCAGTGTTATGTAAGGGAGATGAGTGGTCATGAGGTCACATATAAACATAGAGTGGATCTCCGGGTAAGAATTTAAAGGGATTGTCCAGAATGCAACAAATTTTCTTTGGAACCCACTGAATAGCAGTGGTTAGAAAATACGAAAAAACCAAACTGGACCCAAATTTGAAGCCATTTATTCAGGGCACCAATGAAGGAGAGCAGCCGCAGGGCAGTCGGATCATATCCTGGTACATTTGCATTTCCCTATGTTGGATCCAAATATAATCCTTCATGCCACTTACTTTCACGTCACCAGTGAGGTCTCTACCCGCCAGTATTAGGACTGATATTACCGGTTTGTGTAGATTATAAGGATCTCAAATCACTGGGCAGACGAATAAACAGAGTGGATTTTGTAGTAATCATAACACAATATAATACTATCAGTTATATAACAAGGCTTATTACAGTGCCCCCATAATTGTTATGTGGGCACTATATGATAGGAGGTCACTGTGACTATTGTTATGGGGGCACTATATGATAGGAGGTCACTGTGACTATTGTTATGGGGGCACTATATGATAGGAGAGCACTGTGACTATTGTTATGGGGGCACTATATGATAGGAGGTCACTGTGACTATTGAGTGGGCACTATATGATGGAGGTCACTGTGGACTATTTGTTAGTGGGCACTATAGATAGGAGGTCACTGTGACTATGTATGGGGCTCTATATGATAGGAGGTGCACTGTGACTTGTTATGGGGCACTATATGATAGGAGGTCACTGTGGCACTATATATGAGTATGGGGCAACTATATGATAGGAGGTCACTGTGACATTGTTATGGGGGAACTAATATTGATAGGAGGTCACTGTGACATTGTATGGGGGCACTTATGATAGGAGTCACTTGACTATGTTATGGGGGCCTATATGATAGGAGGTCACTGGACTATTGTTATTTGTGGGCCCTATATGATAGGGGGAGGTCATGTGACTATTGTTTATGGGGCAACTATATGATAGGAGGTCACTGTGACTATTGTTATGTGGGCACTATATGATAGGAGGTCACTGGACTATGTTTATGGGGGCTATATCTGATAGGAGGTACGTGGACTATTGTTATGGGGGCTCTATATGACTAGGAGGCACTGTGACAGTAGGGGCACTATATGATAGGATGCACTGGGACTATTGTTATGGGGCACATATGATAGGAGGTCACTGTGACTATTGTTAGGGGGCACTATATGATAGGAGGTCACTGGACTATTGTTAGGGGGCACTATATGATAGGAGGTCACTGTGACTATGTTATGGGGGCACTATATGATAGGAGTCACTGTGACTATTGTTATGGGGCCACTATATGATAGGAGGTCACTGTGACTATTGTTATGGGGGCACTATATGATAGGAGGTCACTGGACTATTGTATGGGGGCACTATATGATAGGAGGATCACACTGTGACTATTGTTATGGGGGCTCTATATGATAGGAGGTCACTGTGACTATTGTTGGGGGACTATATGATGGATGGCACTGTGACTATTGTTATGGGGCCCTATGATAGGAGGTCACGTGACTATGTTATGGGGGCACTATATGATAGGAGTCACTGTGACTATTGTTATGGGGTGCACTATATGATCAGGAGGTCACTGTGACTATTGTTATGGGGACAATATGATAGGATGTCACTGTGACTATTGTTATGGGGGCACTATTGATAGGAGGGTCCCAGTGACTATTGGTATGGGGCACTATATGATAGGAGGCACTGTACATTGTTATGGGGGACTATAGATAGGAGGTCACTGGATATTGTTATGGGGGCACTAATGATAGGAGGTCACGTGACTATTGTTATGGGGCACTATATGATAGGAGGTCACTGTGGCTATTGTTATGGGGCACTATATGATAGGATGACGTGACTATTGTAGGGGGCACTATATGATAGGAGGTCACTGTGATAGATTGTTATGGGGGCACTATATGATAGGAGGTCACTGTGAATATTGTTATGGGGCACTATATGATGGAGGCACTGACTATAGTTAGGGGAATATGAAGAGGTCACTGTGACTATTGTTAGGGGGCACTATATGATAGGAGTCACTGTGACTATTGTTAGTGGGCACTATATGATAGGAGGTCACTTGACTATGTTATGGGGGCACTAATGATAGGAGTCACTGGACTATTGTTTGGGGGCATATATATGATAGGAGGTCACTGTGACTATTGTTATGGGCACTATATGATAGGAGGTCACTGTGACTATTGTTAGGGGGCATATATGATAGAGGTCACTGTGACTATTGTTATGGGGGCATATGATAGGAGGTCACTGTGACTATTGTTATGGGGGCACTATATGATAGGAGGTCACTGTGGACTATTGTTATGGGGGCACTATATGATAGGAGGTCACTGTGCTATGTTATGGGGGCCTATATGATAGGAGCACGTCACTGGACTATTGTTATGGGGCACTATATGATAGGAGGTCACTGTGACTCTTGGTATGGGGGCACTATATGATAGGAGGTCACTGTGAATATTGTTAGGGGCACTATTGATAGGAGGTCACTGGCCTAGTTGTTATGGGGGGCACTATATGATAGGAGGTCACTGTGACTATTGTTATGGGGGCACTATATGATAGGATGTCACTGTGACTATTGTTATGGGGGCACTATATGATAGGAGGTCACTGTGACTATTGTTATGGGGGCACTATATGATAGGAGAGCACTGTGACTATTGTTATGGGGGCACTATATGATAGGAGGTCACTGTGACTATTGTTATGGGGGGCACTATATGATAGGAGGTCACTGTGACTATTGTTATGGGGGCACTACATAACAATATCAAGTGACCTCCTATCATATGCACCCATCAACATAGTAAAGTGACCTCCTATCATATAGTGCCCCCATAACAATAGTCACAGTGACCTCCTATCATATAGTGCCCCATAACAATAGTCACAGTGACTCCTATCATATAGTGCCCCATAACTAGTCACAAGTGACTCCTATCATATAGTGCCCCCATAACAATAGTCACGTGACCTCCTATCATATAGTGCCCCCATAACATATAGTACACAGTGACCTCCTATCTATATGTAGCCCCAAACAAATAGTCACAGTGACCTACTATCATATAGTGCCCAATAACATAGTCACAGTGACCTCCTATCATATAGATGCCCCCATAACAATAGTCACAGTGGACCCTCCTATCATATAGTGCCCCCATAACAATAGATAATCAGTGACCCTCTATCATATAGTGCCCCCATAACAATAGTCACAGTGACCTCCTATCATATAGTGCCCCCATAACAATAGTCACAGTGACCTCCTATCATATAGTGCCCCCATAACCAATAGTCCAGTGACCTCCTATCATAGTGCCCCATAACAATGTCACAGTGACCTCCTATCATATAGTGCCCCCATAACAATAGTCACCAGGGACCTCCATCATATAGTGCCCCATAACAATAGTCAGATGACCTCCTATCATATAGTGCCCACAAAATAGTACAGTGACCTCATATATAGTGCCCCCATAACAATAGTCCACAGTGACTCCTATCATATAGTGCCCCCATAACATGTACACAGGGACCTCCTATCATATAGTGCCCCATAACAATAGTCACAGTGACCTCCTATCATATAGTGCCCCATAACATAGTCCACAGTGACCTCTTCATATAGGGCCCCCATAACAATAGTCACAGTTACATTCCCTATCATATAGTGTCCCATAAACAATAGTCACAGTGACCTCCTATCATATAGTGCCCCATAACAATAGTCACAGTGACCTCTATCATATAGTGCCCCATAACAATAGTCACAGTGACTCTATCATTTAGTGCCCCCATAACAATAGTCACAGTGACTCTATATATAGTGCCCCATAACAATAGTCACAGTGACCTCCTATCATATAGTGCCCCCAACAATAGTCACAGTGACACTCCTATCATATAGTGTCCCATAACATAGTCACAGTGACCTCCTATCATATAGTGCCCCCATAACAATAGTCACAGTGACCTCCTATCATATAGTGCCCCAACAATAGTCACAGTGACCTCCTATCATATAGTGCCCCCATAACAAATAGTCATGTGCCATCCTAATCTAATAGTGCCCCATAACATATCACAGTGACCTCCTATCATATAGAGCCCCCATAACAATAGTACGTGACCTCCTATCATATAGTGCCCCATAACAATAGTCACAGTGACCTCCTATCATATAGCCCCCCATAACAATAGCACAGTGACCTCCTATCATATAGTGCCCCCAAACATAGTCACAGTGACATCCTATCAAGGTGCCCATAACAATAGGCCACAGTGACCTCCTATCATATAGTGCCCCCAAAACAATAGTCACAGTGACCTCCTATCATTATAGTGCCCCCATAACAATAGTCACAGTGACCTCCGATCATATAGTGCCCCCATAACAATGTACAGTGACCTCCTATCATATAGTGCCCCGCTAACAATAGTCACAGTGACATCCTATCATATAGAGCCCCCATAACAATAGTCACGTGTACTATCAATAGGCCCCCATAACAATAGTCACAGTGACCTCCTATCATATAGAGCCCACATAACAATAGTCACAGTGACCTCCTATAAGGTGCTACACATAACAATAGTCACAGTGACCTCCTATCATATAGTGCCCCCATAACAATAGTCACAGTGACCTCCTATCATATAGAGCCCCCATAACAATAGTCATAGTGACCTCCTATCATAAAGTGCCCCCATAACAATAGTCACAGTGACCTCCTATCATATAGTGCCCACATAACAATAGTCACAGTGACCTCCTATCATATAGTGCCCCCATAACAAAGTCACAGTGACCTCCTATCATATAGTGCCCACATAAAAATGTCACAGTGACTCCTATCATAAGAGCCCCCATAACAATAGTCACAGGCTCGCCTCTCATATAGTGCCCACAACAATATCACAGTGACTCCTATCATATAGTGCCCACATAACAATAGTCACAGTGACCTCCTATCATATAGTGCCCCCATAACAATAGTCACAGTGACCTCGATCAATAGGGCCCCATAAAATAGTATAGTGCTCTCCTATCATATAGTGCCCCCATAACAAGTCACAGTGACTCCTATCATATAGGCCCCACATAACAATAGTACAGTGACCTCCTATCATATTGCCCCCATAACATAGTACACGTGACTCCTATCATTAGAGCCCCATAACAATAGTCACAGTGACCTCCTATCATATAGAGCCCCCATAAAAATAGTCACAGTGATCTCCTATCATATAGAGCATCACATAACAATAGTCACAGTGACCTCCTATCATATAGTGCCCCATAAACAATAGTCCACAGTGACTCCATCATATAGTGCCCCCATAAAAATAGTCACAGTGACCTCCTATATATAGTGCCCCCATAACAATAGTCACAGTGCTCTCCTATACATATATGCCCCATAACAATAGTCACAGTGACCTCATACATATAGTGCCCCATAACATATAGTCCACAGTGACCTCCTATCATATAGTGCCCCCTAACAATAGTCACAGTGACACCTATCATATAGTTGCCCCAACAATAGTAGTAGTGCCCCTATCATGAAGCCCCCATAACAATAGTCAGTGACCTCCTATCAATAGGCCCCCATAACAATAGAGTAGGCCCTCCTATCATATAACAGCCCCCATAACAATAGTCACAGTGACCTCCATATCATATATTGGCCCCACATACAATAGTCACAGTGACCTCCTATCTATAGGCCCCATAGCATAGATCACGGACCTATCATATAGTGCCCCCATAACAAAGTCATAGTGCCTCCTATATATAGTGCCCCCATAACAATAGTCACAGTCTTCTATCATTAGTTGCCCCCATAACAATAGTAGTAGTGCCCTCCTATCATATATTGCCCCATAAAATAGTCACAGTGACCTACCTATTATAGTGCCCCATAACAATAAGTCCAGTGACCTCCTATCATATAGTGTCCCCATAACAATAGTCATGTGCTCCTTATCATATAGGTGCCCCATAACAATAGAGTATGTGCCCTCCTATCATATAGTGCCCCCATAACAATAGTCACAGTGACCTCCTTAATATAGTGTACCATAACAATGTCACAGTGACCTCCTATCATATAGTGCCCCCATAACAAGAGTCACAGTGACCTCCTATCATATAGTGCCCACATAACAATAGTCACACGTGACCTCCTATCATTAGTGCCCCCATAACAATAGTCACAGTGACCTCCTATCATATAGTGCCCAATAACAATAGAACATGTGACCTCCATCATATAGTGCTCCCCATAAACATAGTAGTATGCCACTCCTATCATATAGTGCCCCCATAACATGTACAGTGACCTCCTATCATATAGTGCCCCCATAAACTATAGTCACAGTGACTCCTATCAATAAAGCCCCCATAAACAATAGTCATAGTGACCTCCTATCATATAGTGCCCCCCAACAAGTCACAGTGACCTCCTATATATAGTCCCCCATAACAATAGTAGTAGTGCACTCCTATCATATAGTGCCCCCATAACAATAGTCACAGTGCCATCCTATCATATAGTGCCCCATAACATAGTCACAGTGACCTCCTATCATATAGTGTCCCATAACAATAGTCACGTGACCTCCTATCAATAGTGCCCCCATAACAAAGTAGTAGTGCCCTCCTTCATATGCCCCATAACAATAGTCCAGGCTCTCCTATCATATAGTGCCCCATAAAAATAGTCACAGTGACCTCTTCCATCTAGTGCCCCCATAACAATAGTCACAGTGCCATCCTATCATATATGTGCCCATAAAAATAGTCACAGTAGACTCCTATCAATAGTGCCCCATAACAATAGTCACAGTGACTCTGCCATCATATAGTGCCCCCATAACACATAGTCCAGTGACCTCCTACATATAGTGCCCCCATAACAATAGTCACAGTGACCTCCTATCATATAGTCCCCATAACAATAGTCAGGACCTCCTATCATATAGTGCCCCTAACAATAGTCACAGTGACCTCCTATCATATAGTGCCCCCATAACAATAGTCACAGTGACCTCCTTCAATAGAGCCTCCATAACAATAGTCACAGTGAACCTCCTATCATAGACCCCATAACACATAGTCACAGTGACCTCCTTTATGTAGTGCCCTAAACAATAGTCACAGTGACTCCTAATATAATGCCCATAACATATCACAGTGACCCTCCATCATATAGTGCCCCCATAACAATAGTCACAGTGCTCTCCTATCATAGAGCCCCCATAACAATAGTCACAGTGACCCCTATCATAAGTGCCCCCATAACAATAGTCACAGTGACCTCCTATCATATAGTGCCCCCATAACAATAGTCACAGTGACCCTCTATCATATAGTGCCCCCTAAACAATAGTCACAGTGACCTCCTATCTATAGTGCCCACATAAACAATAGTCATAGTGCACCCTATCATATGTGCCCCCAAACAATAGTCACAGGACCTCCTATGCATATAGTGCCCCCATAACAATAGTCACAGTGACCTCCTATCATATGTGCCCCCAAACATAGTCACAGTGCTCTCCTATCATATAGTGCCCCCATAACAATAGTCACAGTGACCTCCTATCATATAGTGCCCCATAACAATAGCACAGTGACCTCCTTATCTAGAGCTCCCATAACATGATCATAGTGACCTCCTATCATATAGGCCCCATAACAATAGTCACAGGACTCTATCATATAGCCCCCATAACAATAGTCACAGTTGACCTCCTATCATATAGTGCTCCACATAACAATAGTCACAGTGACCTCCTATCATATAGTGCCCATCATAACAATAGTCACAGTGACATCCTATCATATAGTGCCCCCATAACAATAGTCAGAGTGCCATATATATATATGCGGGTCCTGGTTCTACATGAACCCATAGAATGCATTAGTAATGTCTCGATGCCGTGCTCGTTCGCTTTCTACCTGAAATTCCTACATGAAGATAACCCTGATAAACCGACACTCCAACATCCGTCAACCTGGATAGATACGTTACTAACACCTGCTCAATAACATGTTACTGGGAGAGCTGGGTGACTCTAGTCTATAGCATCATACCAGCTTTATAAGACTCCTGAACACTGGTCCTATCTAGTGACCTAATGTTACAAGAGGGCAGATAGTATCATGAGTGGGACACCATGTGGGCTGTCACCCAGCTTTCCAGACAATGATAGAAACCATTAGGGGGTCCAAAGTGAAGAGTATCAAAAATAGGTGAAGAGGTGGGGAGTGGTGCGGTAGATGTAAGTGTGCCCAAGGTGCAAGTGTGAACTTAGAAGGACACTGAAAAAGGAAAGGGGGGGGGGGGAAGAAGGGGAAGAGAAGAGAAGAAAAGTGCCTGTATGACCAAATAAATGTGAGATAGAAAAGACAAACTCATAAGACAAATAAGTAAATGATAATTTGGCATTTACTTTTTGTAATGGCCGGTAAAAAGTAGTTCCTCATTTAGGCCAAAGGGAGCGATGGTGTTTAGGGTATAGATCCATTTGGATTCACTACGTAGTAGTTGGTTGGTGATGTTTCCTCCCCTGATGTTTTGGGTGATTTTTTCAGGCCAGTAATCCGTAAATCCCGGGCGCGGCCCCCGTGGAATTGCAAGAAATGCAAAGCCACCGAGGTGAGGGTTTTACCTCTTTGTTGATCCACTGCAGCCATATTAATCGTCGAGATGTGTTGCTGACACCTTCTTCGCAATTCCTGTGTCGTTTGTCCGACATACAACTTGGGACAGGAACAAGACAGTACATAAATAACACCCTTTGTCTTGCAGTGTATAAAGTCACGGATTTTGTACTTACCTGAATTAATAGGGTCAGTAAATTCGGTGGTACGTATTACATGTGGGCAGATCGAACAGTCCCTGCAGGGAAAAGAGCCCTGCACTCGTATTCCCCGTCCAAGAGAAGTAGTCGGACGCTGGAAGTGACTTCTGGTAAGTTCCTCCTTTAGATTTTTAGCTCGTCTAGCTGTTATTTGTGGTTTGTCTGTGAGGAACGGTAAGAGTCTAACATCACTTGTGAGAATATTCCAATATCTGTCCAAAATCCTGTGTATGTCCGACCATTGATTGTTATATGTAGTGATTAGTCTGGGTTTCGCATCCGTCGTTCTGGTTTTTACCTGTAATAATTCGGAACGTTCACTGTCTCTCGCACGAATATAAGCCCTAGAGATGGTCTTCCGTGAGTACCCCCTGTCAATAAAACGGGTGGTAAGGTCGCGGGCATATCGTTTGAAATCAGATTCATTGGTACAATTACGTCTTACCCGTAGGAATTGTCCCGTCGGTATTCCATTTCTCAAATGAGGAGGGTGGAAGCTTGTAAAATGTAGAAGGTTATTCGTAGCTGTCTTCTTACGGAACAGCGAGGTGGTAAGGCCAGGAGGTGAGTACTTGATATTAATGTCCAGAAAATCTACATCACTGTTGGAAAAATGTGATGTCAATTTAATGTGCCAGGGATTGCAGTTTAGTTGATCGATGAAAGTATGGCAATCCTCAATGGTACCTGTCCAAATAACAAGAATATCGTCAATATAACGAAACCACCCTGCCACAAAGTTGACAAAGTCCGAGGAGCGGTACACCACATTCTCTTCCCACCATCCTAAGAATAGATTCGCATAGGATGGTGCACATTTTGCTCCCATCGCTGTCCCGGAGGTTTGTTTGTAGAAGACTCTGTCAAAGACAAAATAATTTTGGTGTAGCACCAAGTATAACAGGTCCAGGAGAAAAGAATCATGTCTCCTGTCTGTTGACCATTCTTTATCAAGAAAATAGGTAACCGCTTCGAGTCCTACCTGATGTTCGATGATGGTGTATAAGGATTCCACATCAAGGGTCACCAGCAAAATCGGATTCACTGCATGAAAATCATTGATCCTTTGGATTAGGTGAGTAGTATCGCGGACAAATGATGTCAATCTAGAGACCAGGGGTTGTAGAAAGAAATCCAGGTAAGTGCAGAGCTTTTCATTAAGGCTGCCCATTCCCGAAACAATAGGGCGGCCCGGAGGTTTTACCAATGATTTATGCACTTTGGGTAATAGGTAAAAGGTGGGAATGATTGGTTTTTGGGTCGTCAAAAAATCGGCCTCCGTTTTGTTCAGAATGCCAGCCCTGAGCGCTGCCGATAGCAGTCGATCGATTTTGTCCTTAAAAATTTTCGTAGGGTCTGAGGGGAGAACAGCATAAAAACAAGTATTACCCAATTGGCGCTTAGCTTCTTCCAAATATAGAGCAAGAGGCCAGATCACAATATTTCCCCACAATATTTTATTAAAAAGGAGGTTTGTTGTTTAAGGCCTCGAAGGGCCAAACGTTCAGATCTGGACAGGTTTTCCATTTTGTTATTGTCCACATTGAGAGCCCGAATGTCTCTCAAGGTGGATTCATAAAAAATCTGCAATGCTGGAAATAATCTGAAGCTAGGTGTACTCTGAGAGGGGTTACGTAGGGTAAAACTCTTCCTACCTTGCTCTACGGAGTTCTCATTGAGCAGGTCCAATAGGTCCCTGAGGGTCTGTCTGTCTTCGTCCGGAATGGAGTCAAGCAGTGATGGTTGATGATATAATAATTTGAACGCTAATTGTCTGCAAAACAAGTAGAGATCTTTAGTCAGTTCAAATTTGTTCAGCCGCTGCATGGGGGAAAAGGAAAGGCCCTTTTTGAGGACAGACAATTCAATATCAGACAAGTGATAATCAGATAAATTGATAATTTGTAAATCATGGGAATTACCATGTGATGAGGTTTTCTTGCCCCTAAAGGTCTTATCACGTTTGTGGTTTGGGGACCACTCACGGTGTCTGGGACCTCGTTTCCTGGTATTATGTTGCCTGGGAGTAGTGTCCTCCGAATTTTCGGATTCACTAAAGTCCGTAGATTGAGAGTCGCTTATCTGGGGACCAGCAGTCGGTTTGTTGTGAGGTGTTTTGGAATAAAAGCGACGTTTGTTGCCTCTATGTGTCCAATGGTAGGCCTTACCCCTCTCGTAGTCCATTTTATCCCTCTGGAATTTGTGTTGTTTATTTAGTATGATGTTCTTCTCGTAGTCGTCAATGGTTTCCTGCAGTTTTTTCCGAAACGGATCAACCAGTGTAGTGTCAAAAGTTGTCAGGCGGGATTCAAGTTTTTTGATTTCTTCACGTTGTTGAGTCAGAAGTTCCCTGTCACGGTCTAAAAGCATATTTACCAAGATTAATGAGCATTGAGACAAGCCCTTTTCCCATGTATTCTTTTCATCCGTGTCAATCTCCCAAGAAGGGAAGATCTGTATTCCCAAGCCACGGGGAAAATTTTTTTGTCTCAAATATTCCTCCAGTGTTCTGATGTTCCACCAAAGTCTTGTGATGGCTTTATGTAAATGGAGTATGTCATTACATAATTTGGTGAAGTCAGAATTTCCCACCGGTTCAGTTGAATTGTTAAAAATATTCGTGGAGCGATTGTTCCAAGCAGTTTCCCGAGTCTGCAAATCCATACTCGTACTACAGAAGGGATCCTGGATATCTGTAGTTATCAATCAAAAGGAAAATCAGTGTGATCATAAAAGTCTATTCAGTCAGGCCCCAAGAAAGGTAGGATATGTAGATCCTGCCATAATGTGTAAGCATAACAGAAAAAAGGGCAAAAAATATTAAAGAGGGTAAACACATCTAAATAGATCAATGAACAAAAGAAGAGAAGAGAAAAGCAGATGTGTACATAAGAAAAATTCTTTATTAATTACAAAAAGGGCAAGATTAAAAACATTTAAAAACCCTAAAGAAAAAAAGGGTATGTAGTCACAAAAACTCCCCAAAGAGTATAAGTATGGTGATAACCCGAATAGTAAGTAGATGAGGCGGCTAAAACAGAAAAATAAACACTATCAGTACAATACACGTAATAAATAATGAAAAACCACAATCTCATGCATATGATAAAGCTACATTACCGTTGATAAACATCAGGGGAGGGTAGAGGACCCCACGCGTATCGCCCGTCTGGCGGGCTTCGTCAGGGGATAGTAGTGTAGTGGTCAATGTGCCCTTAAATAGCCCCAAAGGAGAACCTGATGCGACTCAGCCGTGGAGCCGGTACGTCAGCAAAACGCGACGTCACTTCCGGTTTTCGCCGGAAGTGCGTCACAGTGCACGTGGTTCGTGCGGTTCATTGAACAGGCGGGGTATGCGTGTCAACTACAGCACATCCCGTCAGGTGTGGACCAATACAAGGCGAGAGGGCGAGTCAAAACACCATGGCAACGTAAGTAACATTATAAAAAGATCAAGATAGTGTCAAAGAACGGCGCAGCAATAAAAGTGAATATATCAATGAACAACGGCGTATAAAACAAAAAGATGGAGTAATTAAAGACCAAAATAATATGAAATTAATCATTGTTTAGATCAAGCCAATATGAGACGAGTTACACAAAAAATACATATCTCACCACGGTATTGTAGAAAAATAATAAATGGTATAGAGACTCATATGGAGAGAAGGAGTTGTCATTATACAGCAAAACGACGCAATAATCATGATAAAGTGCTAATGCCTGGTGCTGAAAACTATGTGCAGAATAGTACAGATGCAAATATATTAATAATTTGCATATCTGAGTAAAACATGTGTTGGGTCAAAATAACATGAAGATAAAAAATGAATATAGGTAATAAAACATCTATAGTGTGGCGACACAAATAACGCCGCGAATAAAAAGTTTTATATATATTAATACTATTAGAGATATCAAAGTGGTGCATCAAAGGAATGCTGAATGAGAAACACATAACAAAAACGTCGTGCATAATCCTCGCAATAAGAGAATAGCAAAGCAAGAAATCCCATTGGTGAAACCTGTGAAACACAGAAGTGGTCACAAACCGACGTATACTGCATGACACTGAATTGAACTGAACTGGTATATAGGAAAGCACTAGTGCGGGCGGCGGAACGGACTGAGTCGCATCAGGGCCCCAAGGGGACAATAGCCGTAAGAGCAAAAGTCCAAAACATAATACAATAATAATAATATAATTAATAAAAATCACGATCACATAGGTATATACAGAGACTCCAGAATACAAGGTACGAGTGGATGGGCAGAGTGGTGGCCAGGCAGGTGGACATATGCATATGTCCATATAGGGAAAGGATGCACACAAAAATCGACAAACAATGAATAAAAAGGAATATGCAATCATACAAATAACCATCAGTAATGGAGACCGGCCGAAGGGGGAATATCCCCGAAGTAATAGATCGAGATAGTGACCGGGCTTGAGTATGCCAGTCATAGATGGATTCATCTTCTTATAAGCTGTATGAAGTCCTCATTCCCCCCAGAAGATATCGGAAGCAGAATCGTTCCCGCACGTGAGTATCAGAGATATCTAAGACTTAATAAGAATAAGGTTAGAAAACTCAAACAAACAAAAAAACGACTTAAAGTCAGTGGGAAAAGGTGTCTAGATGGTGAACGGATGAAAAAGAGTAGGGGGCCCGATCAAGAAACCATTAGGGGGTCCAAAGTGAAGAGTATCAAAAATAGGTGAAGAGGTGGGGAGTGGTGCGGTAGATGTAAGTGTGCCCAAGGTGCAAGTGTGAACTTAGAAGGACACTGAAAAAGGAAAGGGGGGGGGGGGAAGAAGGGGAAGAGAAGAGAAGAAAAGTGCCTGTATGACCAAATAAATGTGAGATAGAAAAGACAAACTCATAAGACAAATAAGTAAATGATAATTTGGCATTTACTTTTTGTAATGGCCGGTAAAAAGTAGTTCCTCATTTAGGCCAAAGGGAGCGATGGTGTTTAGGGTATAGATCCATTTGGATTCACTACGTAGTAGTTGGTTGGTGATGTTTCCTCCCCTGATGTTTTGGGTGATTTTTTCAGGCCAGTAATCCGTAAATCCCGGGCGCGGCCCCCGTGGAATTGCAAGAAATGCAAAGCCACCGAGGTGAGGGTTTTACCTCTTTGTTGATCCACTGCAGCCATATTAATCGTCGAGATGTGTTGCTGACACCTTCTTCGCAATTCCTGTGTCGTTTGTCCGACATACAACTTGGGACAGGAACAAGACAGTACATAAATAACACCCTTTGTCTTGCAGTGTATAAAGTCACGGATTTTGTACTTACCTGAATTAATAGGGTCAGTAAATTCGGTGGTACGTATTACATGTGGGCAGATCGAACAGTCCCTGCAGGGAAAAGAGCCCTGCACTCGTATTCCCCGTCCAAGAGAAGTAGTCGGACGCTGGAAGTGACTTCTGGTAAGTTCCTCCTTTAGATTTTTAGCTCGTCTAGCTGTTATTTGTGGTTTGTCTGTGAGGAACGGTAAGAGTCTAACATCACTTGTGAGAATATTCCAATATCTGTCCAAAATCCTGTGTATGTCCGACCATTGATTGTTATATGTAGTGATTAGTCTGGGTTTCGCATCCGTCGTTCTGGTTTTTACCTGTAATAATTCGGAACGTTCACTGTCTCTCGCACGAATATAGCATGAGAATGGTTCTCCGTGAGTACCCCTGCAATAAAACGGGTGGGAGGTCGGGGCATATCGTTGAAATAGATTCATTGGTACAATAGTATTACCGTGGAATGTCGTCGGTATCCATTCTCAAATGATGAGGGTGGAAGCTTGTAAAATGTAGAAGGTATTCGTAGCTGTCCTTCTACGGAACAGCGAGTGGTAAGGCCAGGAGGTGGTACTATGATTAATGTCCAGAAAATCACATCACTGTTGGAAAAGTGATGTCAATTTAATGTGCCAGGGATTGCGTTTAGTTGATCGTGAAAGTATGGCAATCCTCAATGGTACCTGTCCAATAACAAGAATATCGTCAATATAACGAAACCACCCTGCCACAAATTGACCAAAGTCCGAGGAGCGGTACACCACATTCTCTTCCCACCATCCTAAGAATAGATTCGCATAGGATGGTGCACATTTTGCTCCCATCGCTGTCCCGGAGGTTTGTTTGTAGAAGACTCTGTCAAAGACAAAATAATTTTGGTGTGACCCAAGTATAACAGGTCAGGGAAAAGAATCATGTCTCCTGTCTGTTGACCATTCTTTATCAAGAAAATAGTAACCTTCGAGTCCATGATGTTCGATGATGTGTATAGGATTCCACATCAAGGGTCACCAGCAAAATCGGATTCACTGCAGAAAATCATTGATCCTTGGATTAGGTGAGTAGTACTGCGGACAAATGATGTCAATCTAGAGACCAGGGGTTGTAGAAAGAAATCCAGGTAAGTGCAGAGCTTTTCATTAAGGCTGCCCATTCCCGAAACAATAGGGCGGCCCGGAGGTTTTACCAATGATTTATGCACTTTGGGTAATAGGTAAAAGGTGGATGATTGGTTTTGGGTCGTCAAAAAATCGGCCTCCGTTTGTTCAGAATGCCAGCCCTGAGCGCTGCCGATCAGTCGATCGATGTTTGTCCTTAACAATTTTCGTAGGGTCTGAGGGGAGTAACAGCATAAAAACAAGTATTACCCAATTGGCGCTTAGCTTCTTCCAAATATAGAGCAAGAGGCCAGATCACAATATTTCCCCACAATATTTTATTAAAAGGAGGTTTGTTGTTTAAGGCCTCGAAGGGCCAAACTTCAGATCTGGACAGGTTTTCCATTTTGTTATTGTCCACATTGAGAGCCCGAATGTCTCTCAAGGTGGATTCTATAAAAATCTGCAATGCTGGAAATATCTGAAGCTAGTGTACTCTGAGAGGGGTTAGCTAGGGTAAAACTCTTCCTACCTTGCTTACGGAGTTCTCATTGAGCAGGTCCAATAGGTCCCTGAGGGTCTGTCTGTCTTCGTCCGGATGGAGTCAAGCAGTGATGGTTGTGATATAATAATTTGAAGCTAATTGTCTGCAAAACAAGTAGAGATCTTTAGTCAGTTCAAATTTGTTCAGCCGCTGCATGGGGGAAAGGAAAGCCCTTTTTGGACAGAACAATTCAATATCAGACAAGTGATTAATCAGATAAATTGATAATTTGTAAATCATGGGAATTACCATGTGATGAGGTTTTCTTGCCCCTAAAGGTCTTACACGTTTGTGGTTGGGGACCACTCACGGTGTCTGGGACCTGTTTCCTGGTATTATGTTGCGCTGGGAGTAGTGTCCTCCGCAATTTTCGGATTCACAAAGTGTAGATTGAGAGTCGCTTATCTGGGACCAGCAGTCGTTTGTTGTGAGGTGTTTTGAATAAAAGCGACGTTTGTTTGTCCTCTATGTGTCCAATGGTAGGCCTTACCCCTCTCGTAGTCCATTTATATCCCTCTGGAATTTGTGTTGTTTATTTAGTATGATGTCTTCTCGTAGTCGTCAAGGTTTTCTGCAGTTTTTTCCGAAACGGATCAACCAGTGTAGTGTCAAAAGTTGTCAGGCGGGGATTCAAGTTTTTTGATTTTTCACGTTGTTGAGTCAGAAGTTCCCTGTCACGGTCTAAAGCATATTTACCAAGATAATGAGCATTGAGACAAGCCCTTTTCCCATGTATTTTTCATCCGTGTCAATCTCCCAAGAAGGGAAGATCTGTATTCCAAGCCACGGGGAAAATTTTTTTGTCTCAATATTCCTCCCAGTGTTCTGATGTTCCACCAAGTCTTGTGATGGCTTTATGTAATGAGTAGTCATTACATAATTTGGTGGGAAGTCAGAATTTCCCACGGTTCAGTTGAATGTTTTAAAAATATTCGTGGAGCGATTGTTTCCAAGAGTTTCGAGTCTGCAAATCCACTCGTACTACAGAGGGATCCGGATGATCTGTAGTTATCAATCAAAAGGAAATCAGTGTGATCATAAAAGTTATTCAGTCAGGCCCAAGAAAGGTAGGATATGTAGATCCTGCCATAATGTAAGCGTCAACAGAAAAAGGGCAAAAAATATTAAAGGGTAAACACATCTAATAGATCAATGAACAAAGAGAGAAGAGAAAAGCAGATGTGTACATAAGAAAATTCTTTATTAATTACAAAAAGGGCAAGATTAAAAACTTTAAAAACCCTAAAGAAAAAAAGGGTGTAGTCACAAAAACTCCCCAAAGAGTATAAGTATGGTGATAACCCGAATAGTAAGTAGATGAGGCGGCTAAACAGAAAAATAAACACTATCAGTACATACACGTAATAAATATGAAAAAACCACAATCTCAGACATATATAAGCTACATTACCGTTGATAACATCAGGGGGGGTAGAGGACCCCACGCGTATCGCCCGTTGGCGGCTTCGTCAGGGGATAGTAGTGTAGTGGTCAATGTGCCCTTAAATAGCCCAAAGGAGAACCTGATGCGACTCAGCCGTGGAGCGGTAGTCAGCAAAACGCGACGTCCACTTCGGTTTTTCGCGAAGTGCGTCACAGGTGCACGTGGTTCGTGCGGTTCATTGAACGGCGGGGTATGCGTGTCAAACAGCCATCCGTCAGGTGTGGACCCATACAAGGCGAGAGGGCGAGTCAAAACACCATGGCAACGTAAGTAACATTATAAAAAGATCAAGATAGTGTCAAAGAACGGGCCGCAATAAAAGTGAATATATCAATGAACAACGGCGTATAAACACAAAAGATGGAGTAATTAAAGACCAAAATAATATGAAATTAATCATTGTTTAGATCAAGCCAATATGAGACGAGTTACACAAAAAATAATATCTCACCACGGATTGTAGAAAAATAATAAATGGTATAGAGACTCATATGGAGAGAAGGAGTTGTCATTATACAGCAAAACGACGCAATAATCATGATAAGTGCTTAATGCCTGGTGCTGAAAACATGTGCAGAATAGTACAGATGCACAATATATTAATAATTTGCAGTATCTGAGAAAACATGTGTTGGGTCAAAATAACATGAAGATAAAAAATGAATAAGGTACAAAACATCTATAGTGTGGCGACCAAATAACGCCGCGAATAAAAGTTTTATTATATAATACTATTAGAGCTATCAAAGTGGTGCATCAAAGGAATGCTGAAGAGAAACACAAACAAAAAGTCGTGCTAATCCTCGCAATAAGAGATAGCAAAGCAGAAATGCCCATTGACTGTGAAACATGTGATAACACGTCCGTTCCGTCGCACCGCACTAGTATTTCCTATTATACCAGTCAGTAAATTTCAGCGTCAGGCAGTATTACGTCGGTTTGTGAACCCTTCTGTGTTTCCACAGGTTCACCCAATCACCAATGTGGGATTCGCTTTGATATATCTTATGGCAGAGAGAGGATTTGCACGCGTTTTGTTATGTGTTTCCATAAGCATTCCGTTCGATGCACCACATTGATATCTCTAATAGTATTAACTATTATAAACAACTTTTTATTCGGGCGATTTGTGTCGCCACACTATAGAGTTTCATTACCTATATCATTTTTTATCTCATGTTATTTGACCCCCAACACATGTTTTACTCAGAATGCAAATTATTAATATATTTTTGCATCTGTACTGTTATCGACCTAGTTTCAGCACCAGGCATTAGCACTTATCATGATTAATTGGTCGTTTGCTCTGTTATAATGACAACTCCTTCTCTCCATAGAGTTCTATACCCATTATTATGTTTCTACAATACGATGGAAGATGTTTTTTTGTGTAATCGTTCATATTGGCTGATCTAAACAATGCATTATTTCAGATATTTGGGTTTAAATACTCCAGCTTTTGTTTATACGCCGTTGTTTTCATTGATATATTACTTTATTGCTGCGCCGCTTTCTTTGACAATATTGATTTTTTAATGTAATTACGTTGACCATGGGCTGTTTTTTGACTCGGCCCATATGCCTTGGTATTGGTCCACACTGACGGGATGTGCTGTATGTAGTTTGACACGCATACCCCGGCCTGTTCAATGAACCGCAAGAACAGTGCCCTGTGACGACTCCGGCGAAAAACCGGAGTGACGTCGCGTTTTTTGCGACTTACAGGCTCCAGGCTGAGTCGGATTAGGTTCTCCTTTGGGGCAGTTAAGGGCACAGTGACCACTACATATCTAGCCCCTGAAGAAGCCTCCAGAGTGGGCGATACGCGGGGGTCCTATACCCCCCCTTGATGTTTTCAAACGGTAATGTCGCTTTTTTTATCAGAGCATGAGGGATTGTTGTTTTCATTATTTATTAGGTATGGTTACTGATAGTGTTTATTTTCTGTGTTAAACCGCCTCCTAATTCGACTTACTATTCGGGTTAGCACCATACTTCTCTCTTGGGGAGTTTTTGTGACTACATACCCTTGTGTCTTTGGTTTTAAATGTTTTAATCTGCCCCGTTTTGTAATTAGAAAGAATTTTTCTATGTACACATACTGCTTTTCTTTTCTATCTTTGTTCATGATACTATTTAGATGTGTTTACCCTCTTTAATATTTTTTGCCCTTTTTTCTGTTATGCATTCCCAGGTTTATACGCACCGTAGCCTGTGGGAGCAAGAACAGAATGTCACTCAGTGGGATTATAGGAGCTGTAGGCCCGGGAGACCCTCTGTACTAGCGCCCCCAACCCATGCACATCTAATGAAGCATCGTTGGATCATTGTAGTCCAGTGGATAAAATTTGACCCAAGTATTAAACCAAGTACCTTACAATTAAAGATAGAATGAGTTGTTGGCTTGAAGGCCCAGTTCTTCAAATGGTCCCTAAACTTATCAATCCAGCATGAATGTTTCTAAAGAGTCTAACACTGAAAGATGCCCATTGTCTTCCAATCTGCCTCATAAAGATGATGGCCCATTGGCACTAGAAAGCTTGCTCAAGGAGCTCCTACAATTGAAGAAGCCCATAATTTTCTTATTCCATGCATCTACTTTAAGTAGGTGATAGACCACATGGTGGAGAAGGTTTGGGACCCAGAACATGAGGCGGTGCATTGGTCTTACAGTGCATTTTCTTAAGTGCAGATACTAAGGGTCCGAACACCGCATTTTCATAGGTTTCGTAATTTTTTTCAGATTTGTCCTGAATCGCACACAATCCGATTGTGGCGCATCGGCGCCGACTTGCATGCGACACAAATCGGGGGCCGTGAACGTCGGACAACCCGACTGATTCGGACAAACCGAAGAATTTAAAAACCAAATTGTGTCGCTAGATCAGCACTTACATGCACTGGGAAGAAGATGGTGAACTCAGGCGGACCTCAGCGGGGGAAGCGACACATGCAGGAAATTGGAGTGGCGGCAGACCCGAATCCTCGTCGGACATTCCGGATCAGCGGCATCAACGGGACGGGTAAGTAAATGAGCCCCTATATGTAAGTACTAATCTAATACTAATCTTGCATATCAACATTTTGTGGCAATTAATCATCTTTTCCCTATTCTTACATCTCTACCACTATCCAAATATTCCATTATCTACTAATGAATTCTCCTCCTTCTGACCTTCTCACCATCACCTCCTCTGCTCTCTCTGGAGCGCTATAAACTCACAGATATTCATAACCTCATCATTTCAAGAAAACTGTCTTTTCTAGGCCTAACAGAAACTTGGCTAACTCTGTCTGACACTGCCTCCACTGCTGCTCTCTATTATGGTGGTTTGTACTCATGCTCCTCATCCCTACACCAAACCTGGTGGAGGAGTTACCATTCTCCAGTCAGGCTCCTGCAACCCAATCCCACCTTTACCCTCCCTCACCTTTCCGTCTTTTGAAAATCACTCCATATGCTCCCTCTAACTTCCTAGTGGCTATCATCTACCAACCTCCAGGCTCTGACACTGCTTTTATTGACCCCTTTAATATCCCCCTCTCATATGACACCCCCTTTATCATAATGGGTGACATTAACATCCACATTGATACAGGTCGCTCTGAAACCTCTAAACTCATCCCACTTCTTCTTTTGGACTCTCACAGTGGTTGTCCACAGCCACTCATAAACAGGGCCAAGCGCTTGACTTAATTTTCACCCACCTCTGTTCCCTATCTAACCTGTCTAACACTACTCTTCTATCTGATCACAGCCTATTCACGTTCTCTACCATTCTGGTTTCACTCCAATCCAACAAGGTTTCTACCATATCTTCATGCAAGGAGGTAGAAACTGCTGTAACACCACCATTACCTCTGGATTATGCAGCCCCCATCACTCTCACTATAACTAGACAACCCAACCGGTAACCCTGGCACACCAACCTTACAAAACATTTGAGGAGTGCTGAACGGTGTTGGAAGAAATCCCTCTCCAAGGAAGACCACCTACAACCAGGTGGTCCAAAGCCTACAAATCTGTTCTCTCGTCTGCTTAACAGGATTACTGCATCAATCTTCTATCTTCTCTATTTCACAACCTCAAACAATTATCTTCTACGCCCTCCACCACCTCCGCCCACCTCTCTCATCTCTGCCGAGGATTTCGTCTCACACTTTTAAAACAAAAATGGCAGCATTAGGGAATTCTTCCCAGCAACCCACTAGGAAAATCCAATGTCCCTCCAGCTTAAGCATCTTCTCTTCCCGTACTGATGAGAAAGTTTCCTCCACGCTGTGAAGCTCACACGTCAATACTTGTGCGCTTGACCAAATTCCATCAAATCTTATCTTATTGGTCTATCGCTCTCATACCAACTTTTCACCTTGCCCCCCTCTCAGTTGACATTTATCAATACTCTGTCCTGGGACCTCTATTCTTTTCCATCTACACCGTTGTAGATGGTGTGCAGTGACATCACAGTCCTGATTGTGGTGACATCACAGTCCTGATTGTGGTGACATCACAGTCCTGAGTGTGGTGACATCACAGTCCTGAGTGTGGTGACATCACAGTCCTGAGTGTGGTGACATCACAGCCCTGAGTGTGGTGACATCACAGCCCTGAGTGTGGTGACATCACAGCCTTAATAGTGGTGACATCACAGCCTTAATAGTGGTGACATCACAGCCTTAATTGTGGTGACATCACAGCCTTAATTGTGGTGACATCACAGCCTTAATTGTGGTGACATCACTAGTCTTATTATGGGCTTTCAGAATTAGTTACTGAATGTGTTTTTGAGACTGATGTCGTTTTTGGAGGCCCATAGAGACTGGTGGAAAATCTGAAAACAAAAATATATATATTTTTTAATTCATTTTATAAAATAATTCTGCTGTCATCATTTCCATCTGTACAATATTACCACCATCTAGTTGATGACATCCACCAAACCCGTCAGGTCTAAAACTTGTATTTTTTCTTTACCCTGAGAATTTAGGAGCAAAAACACTCTGCTTGTTCAGTAGGATAGTTATGACCAGGTTCTGCCCCATAGCAGCTGTTCTATTTAGACCCTGACAGCATAACATACCCATAGAATAGGCCCTCAATATTGGATTTTTTGGGGCGTCCAATACACAGCACCCCCATTGCTGTTCTCAGGTATTGATAGTGAATGAAACAGGAATCGGACAGCGCCATTCTCCGTGTAGTGGCCAGACCCACTGGCCATTACATTTGAATTGGCCCTAATCTGTGGGGGTCCTGGGTACTGGACCTCCAAATATTGAGCTGCAGAACATATTCCATTGATATCAGAATTTTTAGTGTGGAAAACCTCTTTAAAATGTCCAGGCAAGCCCGGCTCCAGGTTTCAGTAAGCCTCTGGGCGACAGACCCTTAGTGGCTCCCTTTACAATGAACTTACGCGACAGAATTGAAAGTTCGGAAACTAAAAGAGTCCCCTGTTCCCTACTTTATCATCCCAAACAGCCCCCTCAGCTTATATTATATACAGATCCCACATGGTTCCATTATATAGAGCTCCCCTATAGGTATAT
The DNA here is from genome assembly GCA_019512145.1 of Engystomops pustulosus. Classification (NCBI taxonomy): domain Eukaryota; kingdom Metazoa; phylum Chordata; class Amphibia; order Anura; family Leptodactylidae; genus Engystomops; species Engystomops pustulosus. The sequence continues at coordinate 91,895,383 of CM033649.1, forward strand.
TATATACAGCCCCCTCAGCTTATATTATATACAGATCCCACATGGTTCCATTATATAGAGCTCCCCTATAGGTATATTATATACAGCCCCCCTAACTCTGCATGGATTCAGTCAGTGTTGGACTGGTTCTGCTTGGGCGCACCAAATAAAATTTTAGTGGGATCCCACAGTTCTAGCACTCGTCTATGCCGGGTCCTGCCGAAAACTCTACAAAAACAAACTCCGATGTGTTGCAAAATTTGCTATGCCATCCAATTTACAGCACTTATATTTTCATAGGGTATATTCACATGGTCAGATTTTGATCTGGTGCAGTTTTTGGTAACTAAAACTTCAAATCCTGATCAGAAACTTGTTTTTCCATTCATTCCCCATCCTGCACATAGAAGGTTTGCTATGAAATTCCCTTGACAACCCAACCTAAAAAATCAGTTGTTGGGCAATGCATCCATGGCAAACCTTCCAATGAACGACTTCCAGCTGGCACCGGCAGCAGCCGATTACTGACGTACATGTATATGATTGTGGATGAGTCACTGGGACATGATAATCACCGCTCTGATGTCTCTGCTCCCGCCCTCAAGCGCCGTCCGCCACATCCAACATGGCCGCCTAGTAGTAGTAATGAATGCAACTTAGTTATTCCATTCTAGGATCATAATAGCAATGTCAGGCTCTACAAGGGGACATGTGCCAAAAATACTTTATCATTTGTCATTATCATCATCTGATCTGAGAAACTGGTGATCAGTGATCTGGGGCACTACATATATACTTACAGTACTAACATACACAGATACGTACATATATATGTGCAGTACTTATATACGTACATATATATGTGCAGTACTTATATACGTACATATATATGTGCAGTACTTATATACATACATATATATGTGCAGTACTTACATACATACATATATTCGCTGCTAAGTACTTACATAACAGAACATATATAGGTGCAGTACTACATACATAAATCTATATGGCAGTACTTAAGTACAGACATATATATTGTGCAGTACTTATATACATACATATATATGTGCAGTACGTTATACATACATTATATATGCTGCAGGTACTATATCAACAATATGTGTGCAGTCCTTAGATCTACATATATTGTGCAGTCTTATATCATACATTATATATGTGCAAGGATTAATACAATACATATATATGTTGCAGTACTTATATACATACATATATATGTGCAGTACTATATACATACATATATATGTGCAGTACTACATACATACATATATATGTGCAGTACTTACATACATACATATATATGTGCAGTACTTATATACGACATATATATGTGCAGTACTTATATACATACTTATATATGTGCAGTACTTATATACATACATATATATGTGCAGTACTTACATACATACATATATATGTGCAGTACTTACACATACATACACAGATACATATGTATATATACATACAGTACTTACGCATAAATACACAGGTACATAAAATATATACGTACAGTACTTATACATACATACACAGATACATACATATTTGCATACGGGCCAATGGTCCTAATTTTGCTAGGGGATTTCTAGGATTTAGAAACACAAAGGGTCAGTGATTCAGGATGTATTGAGGCATTCCCAGAAATCCTGTGGGTGTGGCTTAAATGTCCCAATTTTAGCCAAGCAAACTCAGCTATTACAGAACATCATACTACACACCTCAGCTGCTGCAAATAATCATAAAACACACCTCAGCTGCTGCAGAACCTCATAACACATAGATCAGCTGCTGCAGAACCTCATAACAATAATCAGCGGTGCAGAACCTATACACATTCAGCTGCGCAAGAACCCATAAACATGCTGGCCGAACATCCTAATGCACCATAAGCTGCCGCAGAACCTCATAAAACACGCCTCAGTCTGCAGCAGACCTCATAACACATAGATCAGCGCTCAGAACCATAACACATAATCAGCCTGCCGAACCACATAAACACTGCTGCTGCAGAACACCTAATGCCACACATAAGCTGCTGCAGAACCTCATAAAACACATCTCAGCTGCTGCAGAACCTCATAACAACATACATCAGATCTGCTGCAGACACCTCAGAAAATCATGCTGTGGCAGAATATCCTACCTTAGAACATCATATCACATCTCACAGCTGACTGCAGAACCCCATAAAACACACCTCCATTGCGCAGCTCCCCATTAACAAACCCTCATCGCTGCAGAAATTTCACATTACAGACGCTAGTAGCTCCAGAACATCATAACACACATTCCAGCTGCTGCAGACACCTCATTCATACACACCTCAGCTGTTACATTGTTACGTTCCTCTTGTAAATGACATTGTTGATTATTTTATAGCATTGTTACACTGTTGCTTCTTTGTTTGCTATTCTTTGAAGTAGTTTTGGTTCCTCTTCCTCAGTGTCAGGAAGCTGCCGGTACAGTGAGTGCTCTCAGTATCACGGGCACTGAGTATGAGGCCGCACATGGGAGGACTCTGCCCCATGCACATGGAGGTGGAACCACAGGGCAGGGTGTTAGCAGAGCGGTTCCACAAACTTCTGCACTTAGGAACTGGAGGGACTCAGGAAAGGACTGAACGGAACCCACAGGACCCAGCAGAACACGGGGTCACATTCTATCTATATTGGGTGTGACTTGGCTTCTGATACATTACAATGAGTCTTCATGGGCTGCTGGATTCTGGGTAGAACTCTATCCCCATAAGTGGCCCCCCCAGAAGCCCCTATAGGGTCCAGAAACAGCTTTGGAGTTTATACATTGACAATGAGGCACCTGGCTTTCTGCTGCCTCCTCCTGGCATTGACTTACACTATAGGATCTGTGTATTGCAAGGATCTGGACTGGAGACCCTTTCCCAGTGATGCCAAGCGTCAGCTGCAAGGGGTAATCATATGTCTGGGGAGCTGCAAGGGTTTTTAATTTGGTCCATATGATGAATAATTCAAGTCAATCACCAAAAAGAATTAAAGCATTTTGTATATATCGTGATTTTGTTTTTACTTATTATAGCTCATTTTCTATAGGTATATCAGTTCTGGGAAGCTGGGTGACGCCCACATGGTGCCCACATCAGTGATACATTCTGCGCTCTCTGTAACATTATCACTAGATAGGACCAGTGTTCAGGAGTCTTATAAAGCTGGGTATGATGCTATAGACTAGAGAGTCACCCCAGCTCTCCCAAAACATGTTATTGAGCAGGTGGTAGTAACGTATCTTCAAGGTGACGGATGTTGGAGTGTCGGTTTATCAGGGTTAAATCTTCATGTAGGAATTTCAGTAGAAAGCGAACGCAGACGGCATTCGGAGACATTACTAATGCATTCTGATGGTTCATGTAGAACCAGGAACCCGCATATATATATATGCACTCTGACTATTGTTTTGGGGCACTATATGATAGGATGTCATGTGACTATTGTTATGTGGGCACTATATGATAGGAGGGTCACTGTGACTATTTTTTGTGGCACTATTGATGGAGGGATCACTGTGACTATTGTTATGGGGGCACTATATGATAGGAGGTCCACTGTGACTATTGTTATGGGCTCTATATGATAGAGGTCACTTGACTATTTTATGGGAGCACTATATGATAGGAGGTCACTGTGACTATTGTTATGGGGGCACTATATGATAGAGGTCACTGTGACTATTGTTATGGGGGCACTATATGATAGGAGAGCCTGTGACTATTGTTATGGGGCACTATATGATGGAGGTCACTGTGACTATTGTTATGGGGCACTATATTTATGGAGGCCTCACTGTGACTATTGTTATGGGGGCACTATATGATAGGAGGTCACTGTGACTATTGTTATGGGGGCACTATATGATAGGAGGTCACTGTGACTATTGTTATGGGGCACTATATGATAGGAGGTCACTGTGACTATTGTTATGGGGGCACTATATGATAGGAGGTCACTGTGACTATTGTTATGGGGGCACTTTATGATAGGAGGTCACTGTGACTATTGTTATGGGGCTCTATATGATAGGAGAGCACTGTGACTATTGTTATGGGGGCACTATATGATAGGAGGTCACTGTGACTATTGTTATGGGGGCATTATATGATAGGAGGTCACTGTGACTATTGTTATGAGGGCACTACATAATAGGAGGTCACTGTGACTATTGTTATGGGGGCTCTATATGATAGGAGGTCACTGTGACTATTGTTATGGAGGCTCTATATGAAAGGAGGTCACTGTGACTATTGTTATGGGGGCACTATATGATAGGAGGTCACTGTGACTATTGTTATGGGGGCACTATATGATAGGAGGTCACTGACTATTGTTTATGGGGCCCTATATGATAGGAGTTCACTGTGACTATTGTTATGGGGCACTATATGATAGGAGTCACTGTGACTATTGTTATGGGGGCCTATACTGATAGGATGTCACGTAACTATGTTATGGGCACTATATGATAGGAGTCACTGTGACTATTGTTATGGGGGCACTATATGATAGGAGGCACTGTGACTATTGTTATGGGGGCACTATATGATAGGAGAGTCACGTGACTATTGTTATGGGGGCACTATATATAGGAGAGCACTGTGACTATTGTATGGGGGCACTATATGATAGAGGTAGAGCACTATACTATTGTTATGGGGGCACTATATGATAGGAGGCACTGTGACTATTGTTATGGGGACACTATATGATAGGAGGTCACTGTACTATTGTTATGGGGCACTTATGATCAGAGGACTGTGACACTGTTTGTTATGGGGGCACTATATGTAGTAGTGCACTACTTAGACTAATTGTTATGGGGGCACTATATGATAGGAGGTCACTGTGACTATTGTTATGGGGGCACTATATGATAAGGAGGTCACTTATATTATGTTATGGGGGCATTATATGATAGGAGGTCACTGTGACTATAGTTATGGGGGCACTATATGATAGGAGGTCACTGTGACTATTGTTATGGGGGCACTATATGATAGGAGGGCACTACTACTATTGTTATGGGGCACTATATGATAGGAGGTCACTGTGACTATTGTTATGGGGGCACTATATGATAGGAGGTCACTGTGACTATTGTTATGGGGGCACTATATGATGGAGGTCACTTTGACTATTGTTATGTGGGGCACTAATATAGGGAGGTCACTGTGACTATTGTTTGGGGGCACTATATGATAGGAGGTCACTGTGACTTGTCTGTTATGGGGGCCACTATGATAGGAGGGTCACTGTGACTATTGTTTGTGGGGCACATGATAGGAGGGCACTACGTACTATTGTTATGGGGGCACTATATGATAGGAGAGCACTATAGACATATTGTCTATGGGGACACTATATGATAGGAGTCACTGTGATCTATTGTTATATGAGGGCGGCACATATGAAGGAGTCATCGTTACTATAATGGTTATGGGGGGCAATATATGATAGGAGGGCACTACTACTATTGTTATGGGGGCACTATATGATAGGAGAGAACTGTGACTATTGTTATGGGGGCACTATATGATAGGAGAGCACTATGACTATTGTTGGGGGGCACTATATGATAGGAGGTCACTGTGACTATTGCTATGGGGGCACTATATGATAGGAGGTCACTGTGACTATTGTTATGGGGGCAATATATGATAGGAGGTCACTGTGACTATTGTTATGGGGGCTTTATATGATAGGAGGCACTACTACTATTGTTATGGGGGCACTATTGTAGGTTGAGTATAGTGCAGCTGTGGACTATTGTTATGGGGGCTTTGATGAGGGGGCACTACTACATGTGTTATGGGGCACTTATGATAGGAGGTCACTGTGACTATTGTTAGGGGGCACTATATGATGAGAGGTCACTGTGACTATTGTATGGGCTGCACTATATGATAGGAGGTCACTGTGACTATGTTTTATGGGGGCACTATATGATAGGAGAGCACTGTGACTATTGTTATGGGGGCACATATATAGGAGGTCACTGTGACTATTGTTTATGGGGCACTATATGATAGGAGGTCACTGTGACTATTGTTATGGGGGCACTATATGATAGGAGGTCACTGTGACTATTGTTATGTGGGCTCTATATGATAGGAGATCACTGTGACTATTTTTATGGGGGCTCTAGATATGATAGGAGGTCACTGTGACTATTGTTATGGGGCTCTAAATGATAGGAGGTCACTGTGACTATTGTTATGGGTCACTATATACCTATGATAGGAGGTCACTGTGACTATTGTTATGGTGGGCTCTAATAGTAGGAGGTCACTGTGACTATGTTATGGGGGCCTATATGATAGGAGAGCACTGTGACTTTGTTATGGGCACTATATGATAGGAGGTCACTGTGACTATTGTTATGGGGGCACTATATGATAGGAGGTCACTGTGTGACTATTGTTATGTGGGCACTATATGATAGGATCCTGTGACTGATTGTTTATGGTGGGCACTATATTGATAGGAGGTCACTGTGACTATTGTTAGGGGGCCTATATGATAGGGTCACTGGACTATTGTTATGGGCACATATGAGTGGGGTCACTGTGACTATGTTATGTGGGGCACATTGATAGGAGCACTGTGACTATTTTTGGTTTTGGTGCACTTATATGATAGGAGGTCACTGTGACTATTTGTTATGGGGGCACTATTTTGATAGGAGGTCACTGTTGACTATTGTTATGGGGCATCTATATGATAGGAGGTCACTGGACTATTGTTATGGGGGCACTATATGATAGGAGGTCACTGTGACTGACTTGATGGGGCACTATATGATAGGAGGTCACTGTGCTATGTTATGGGGCCTATATATAGGAGTCACTGTGACTATGTTTATGGGGGCATCTATATGATAGAGGGCCGTGACTATTGTTATGGGGGCCTATATGATAGGAGGTCACTGTGACTATTGTTTAGGGGCACTATAGTGATAGGATGGTCACTGTGACTATTGTTATGGGGGCACTATATGAAGGAGGTCACTGTGACTTTGTTAGGGGGCACTTATATGATAGGAGGTCACTGTGACATCATTGTTATGGGGGCACTATATGATAGGAGTTCACTGTACTATTGTTATGGGGACACTATTATGATGGTCACTGTGACTATTGTTATGGGGGCACTTTATGATAGGAGTCACTGTGACTATTGTTAGGGGGCACTATATGATAGGGGTCACTGTGACTATTGTTATGGGGGCACATATGATAGGAGTCTCACTGTGACTATTGTTAGCTACGGAGGGCTCTATTCGATAGGAGGTCACTGTGATATGTTATGGGGGCACTATTATAGGAGTCACTGTGACTATTGTTATGGGGCACTATATGATATGAGGTGGTCACTGTGACTATTGTTTGGGTGGGCACACTATATGATAGGAGGTCACTGTGACTATTGTTATGGGGGCACTATATGAAGGAGGTCATGTGGACTATTGTTATGGGGCACTATATGATAGGATCACTGTGACTATTGTTATGGGGGCACTATATGATAGGAGGTCACTGTGACTGTTATGGGGGCACTATATGATAGGAGGTCACTGTGACTATTGTTATGGGGCACATATGATAGGAGGTCCCTGTGACTACTTGTTAGGTGGCACTATATATAGGTGGTCAACTGACCCACTATTGTTTATGGGGCACTATATAATAGGAGGTCCTGGACTATTGTTATGGGGCACTATAGGAAGGTCAACTGTGACTATTGTTATGGGGGCACATATGAAGGAGGTCACTGGTGACTATTGTTATGGGGGCACTGATATGATAGGAGGTCACTGTGACTATTGTTATGGGGGCACTATATGATAGAGGTGTCACTGTGTACTATGTTATGGGGGCACTATATGAGTAGGAGTCACTAGTGTGACTATTGTTATGGGGGCACTTTATGATAGGGGTCACTGTGACTATTGTTATGGGGCACTATATGATAGGAGGTCACTACTGCTATTGTTATGGGGCACTATATGATAGGAGGTCACTGTGCCTATTGTTATGGGGCACTATATGAGAGGGGTCTACTGACTATTGTTATGGGGGCACTATATGATAGGAGGTCACTGTGACTATTGTTATGGGGCCACTATATGATAGGAGGTCCCTGTGACTATTGTTTGGGGGCTAATGATAGGAGGTCACTGTACTATTGTATGGGCACTATATGATGGAGTCACTGTGACTATTGTTTATGGGGGCACTATTATGATAGGAGGTCACTGTGACTATTGTTTATGGGGGCTTCTATATGATAGGAGGTCACGTGGACTATTGTTATGGGGGCACTATGATGATAGGAGGTCCTGTGACTGATTTGTTATGGGGGCTCTATATGATAGGAGGTTCAGCTGTTGACTATTGTTAGGGGGCACTATATGATAGGAGAGTCACTTGTGACTATTGTATTAGTCGGGAGGCACACTATATGTAGGAGCTCACTGTCTGACTATGTGTTATGTCAGCTACATATGATAGGAGGTCACTGTGACTATTGTTATGGGGGCACTATGTGATAGGAGGTCACTGTGACTATTGTTATGGGGGCACTATATGATAGGAGGTCACTGTGACTATTGTTATGTGGGCACTATATGATAGGAGGTCACTGTGACTATTGTTATGATGACAAGGCAGCTGTTGTCATGGGGGCATTGTAGCTATTGTACTGCTACATGTGACTATTGTTATAGAGGCTTTATGGCTATTATACTAACTGTATGAGGTCCCTGTGGCTATTGTTATTGAGGCGCACGGGCTATTATTCTGTGACTATTGTTATGGGAATACTATGACTTATTATATTAGGCAATTGTGGCAATGATTATGAATGTACCTTGATTATTATCATGGGGACACTATGATTTGTATAATGAGAGCATGTTATTAATAATCTTTATTTCTATAGCGCCATCATATTCCATAGTGCTTTACAAATCTTAGGGGACATATGCAAATACAATATAACATTACAGAGTACAAACAGTTATATGGAACAATCGGAGTGTTATGGGGGTCCTGTGGCTATTATATATGTGGGGGCACTATGCTTATTACAATGATAGGACTTACAGGAGAAGTAACACTTGTACAATCCGGTGACTGCTGTATAACACTGATATTACATACACGGTGTGGGGATTTGGCCCAGTAGAGACTGTGGTAGCGGGGTGCTGTGATGCAGTTCAAGACAGTGACACCAAAGTTTTAGTCCAAAACAGGTCTCGCCTGTGTTTATTCCAGGAGCAGGAACAAAATAAAAGAGCCTTCACATTCAGGCATCAAACAAACAAAATCCTACCCGTTAGGGTGCTAACTAACAGAGTTTCTCTAACTCGCCACTAGAACATAAAAGATGTCGCTGCTCCAGGCACAGGGGTCAGGGCTGTGCGCTCTCCAGCCTCCACTAAGAGAGACAACGCTCTCAGCTCTGCTCAGCAGCTTTATGCAGGCTGATTTGGCTGCTCCCACCACCTGTGTCCAAGGTGCTGGACAATACAACCTCAGCACTAAGGCCTTGCATAGTAGGAAAACCTAGGGGAAACATATCGCCCATCCACAGTTAACCCCTTCAGTGTCTCACAACGGATATATAAGTTTTTCTCCCTACCTGCTGGGGGTCCCCTGATTTACATATTTGGAATTAGAGCTTTCATTGAGTTGTTCTGGAGACCCCTGACCCTGTATTCTCTGTAGGTTTACAGAATGCTGTACTGTCACTTTAAGTGATGATACAATAGTGTTAAGTGATGATACAATAGTGTTAAGTGATGATACAATAGTGTTAAATGATGATACAATAGTGTTAAGTGATGATACAATAGTGTTAAGTGATGATACAGTAGTATTGTGTAGATGTTAGTGGTTCGCCGATATTACGCACATTGCGGTTGTATACGTTTATGGTGACCTGATTTCTTTGCTGGAGTGAGATGTTGGTTAGTAAATCAGATATCCTGGAACAATTCCCAATCCTGGAAAAATGGGAAAGTATCATTCATCCCCACATTCCACGTGTTAGTACAAGTAAATAACCATCCAGTACAACCAATGAAAACTACTCTACTGATATACAGGAGGATACAATACAGGATAACCGTCCTATAGTGTACAATATATACCAAGTCATATAGTGCTCACATATATAGGGGCACATTTACTTACCCGGTCCTGTCGTGATCCCGCGGCACGTTGTCCGACGCTGATTCGGGTCTGCCAGGATTCACTAAGGTCGTGCGCCCCATATCCAGCAGGTGTCGCTGCTGCGCCGAGGTCCGCCGGAGTTCACCTTCTTCTTCCCGGTGCATGTGAGTGCTGATATTGCGACACAATTCTTTTTTAAATTCCGCGGTTTTTCCAAATCCGTCGGGTTGTCTGACGGCCACGCCCCCCGATTTCTGTCGCTTGAAAGCTGGCGCCGATGCGTCACAATCCAGTCACGTGCGCCAAAATCCCTGGGCAATTCGGCGCAAATCAGAAATATTCAGGAAACCCGACGAAAGTGCGGCGTTCGGATCCTTAGTAAATGATCCCCTAGTGTCTTATACACAGCAGCATATAGTACAGCCCTATAGTGCACCCAGAGACTTATACCGTGTAGAACTCAAATAAACTGTCCTATATACTGTACAGCAGCATATAGTACCCATATTATCGTCCTATAGTCACTGGATAAATACAGCAACCACATGTGGTGTCTAAGCTACAGCACCATATTATACCCATAAAATATCCTATAGTGCACCCATACTCTGTCCTCTTGATAGCATAACGATCCCGTAGTGAACCCATACGGTGTCCTATTGATAGCAGCATACAGTCAGCATCCAAATAACCGTTCTATAGTGCACCCACAGACAGTGTCCTACTCACGGCAACTTACAGCACCCAAATAAGTGTCCTTTAGTGCACCCATTGAACAGTACTGCAATCAAATATAGCATTCAGTTCACTGCAACAAACAATATAAACTATAGTGCACCCAATTAACAAGCAGTTCCCATATAACCGTCCTATAGCGCACCCAATTAACAAACAGAACCACAATGGGGCACCTTTACTAAGCCTCTTGCACCAGTTTTCTGTCTGACTTTGCACATTGTTTTAGGTGCAGACTGGATGCACAGGTATTTAAGAAGTGTCCGTGCTCCATATGTGTCTCACACGACACCCTTTAGTGGCGCGGCTGCACTAGGCATCATGTGACACAAATTAGGGGGGGCGTTCCGGTGCTCAGTTGGACTGTGCGTCACATTTATCATGAAGAGTCCGATGTTGCGTGTCCTATGTTAAATGCGCACCAAAAGAAAGTTGGTGTACTCTCGGAGCAGTACAGGGGGGGCCAGATTCATGATGAACGTGCACCACAAATCCTGAATCTGGCGCCCCCTGCACACTACACAGGACACTGCACCTAGTACACACTGCACTGTTCTTAGTAAATTTGCCCCATAGTGTTCAAATTACCCCAAATCGTTTGGAACCAATTAATAGAAGGTTGTTCCCAATAATAATACTGCCATAGAGTTGCAGTATACAGAGCACATGATGGACCCACCATTTTTCTATATTCCTGTATTTGGTATGCAGGGACATATTGGGAGTTATTTATCACACACGTATGATAGCCCCGCCAATGCTCCGGTACAGCTGGCCTGTGACCCTTGTTCCCACATATAATCTGCGTGTATTGTGGCTTCTTGAGTTGCAGATGCTCCCTGGGCCCCTGGACTCTTATCTGCAGGTTTATGACTTTCACCCTCAGTACTCGGTGCGACCTTTGACACCTGATTGTATGTTTCATGTTCTGTACATTTGCCGTCCTTGCTCAGTATCAGCGCTGCTGTCGTATCTGTCGTTTACGTGGCTGTTACAAAAAAGGTTTACTTTTACATTGTGTTCTTACGCTGATGGTGCTAAAAACGTAACGGCCAAGACTTAAGTACAGCGTTAGAGATTTTGTCCTAGGTTATTTAAGGCACCTTCCCAGAGGTAGTCGCCTGAACAGTAAGATATATTCCCCAGAGGTAGGTGCCTGAGCATTAAGGCACATTCCCCAGATGTAGGTGCCTGAGCATTGACGCACGTACCCCAGAGGTAGTCGCCTGAACATTAAGTTATATTCCCCAGAGGTAGGTGCCTGAGGATTAAGGCACATTCCCCAGAGGTAGGTCCCTGAGCATTGAAGGACATTCTCCAGAGGTAGGTGCCTGAGCTTTAAGATACATTCCCCAGAGGTAGGTGGCTGAGAATTAAGGCACATTCCCCAGATGTAGGTGCCTGAGCATTGAGGCACATTCCCCAGAGGTAGGTAGGTGCCTGAGCATTGAGGCACATTCCCCAGATGTAGGTAGCATGCACAGCTCCAGCAGGTAGTCCTGAGCATTGAGGCACACTCCCCAGAGGTAGGTGCCTGGGCATTGAGGCACATCCCCCAGAGGTAGGTGCCTGGGCATTGAGGCACATCCCCCAGAGGTAGGTGCCTGAGCATTGAGGCATATTCTTCAGAGGTAGGAGCCTGAGCATTGAGGCACATTCCCCTGGGGTAGGTGCCTGAGCATTGAGGCACATTCCCCAGAGGTAGGAGCCTGAGCATTGAGGCACATTCCCCTGGGTTAGGTGCCTGAGCATTGAGGCATATTCTTCAGAGGTAGGTGTCTGAGCATTGAGGCACATTCCCCAGAGGTAGGTGCCTGAGTATTACTGTTCCTAGTTAGCTGGTTGCTGCAGGTGTTCCTGTGTTTCTGACCTATTGGCTTGTTTTTTTATATTGTCTATGTTTCTAACTCCTATTGACCCCATCTTGCCTCTGATCACAAATCTCTACCCCCCTTAACCAATGGCACATAAAGAACCACAGATGTGACTGGAGGGACTTCACATGGTAGGGAAGGTATAGAAGCAGAGAGTAGAGAACACAGCAGTGTGAGCCCCCTAGAGCATTTGGAAAAACAACAATCCTGAAATATATATCTCCTTATATACAGTCCTGCTGCTACTAACAGCATACACAAAGGCCTGATTAGGAATCTCGCCAAAGACAATACCTAACACAGAGAACAGAGCACAGTAGTGTGAGGAAACACCCCCAGTGCAATGGGAGAAGCTATGATCCTGGAATATAAATACATATACCACAGTACTGCTGTTACTAACAACATACACAAAGGTACAATTACACGTCTCCTGCGACAAAATTTGACATTAATTGCAGAGAGCACAGAGCACAGCAGTATGAGGACACATCCCTAGTTAACATAGAAAAGCTACAATCCTGGAATATAAATCCATATTTCACAGTCCTGCTGCTACTAACAACATACACAAAGGTCTGATTATACACATCACCAGGGACCATACATAAGACTGGCTGCAGTCCACATGGTCTTCCTATACGTAGCATCCAAATAATTATAAGAGCATTAAATTATGTAATCCATGCAGTCTCATAATTCTGCTGTGTACCCTTTGCACCAGGTCCAGATGTGTCATTGTGATATATGTGGGGACAGGTCAGTATCTGCTGAGATACGTCAGGGTAGTCCCCGATCTATATGTGCCATGCACTTTCATGTCATGTATCTTGTCACTACAGTTATGGGACAGATAATCCATATAATGAGAAGAGGAGATTACACTTTATCAGGATCATAAATACATTAAAATGCCATAAAATAGAAGCTCATGTCCATAAATAGATCATTCCATAGATCCGCCACCTGATAAATAATCGTATTCCTTTGTGAAACAACATCCCAAAATCTTCTAAATTCTTCTGTTATTCCTCCTGAATATGTAGAAAAATATATGTGCTCTTAGGAACCTGAGCGGTGCATACATTTGTTTGTAGATCTGTGCCTTGCCACAATTACTGTCTCGAGCTCCATGGCAGTTCCTCTTAGACCCATGATTCTCAGTGCTCTGACATGCACTGTGAGCTGTGAGGTCCTATATAGATAGGTTTCGTTTAATCAAGTCCGATCAGTTTAATAAACACAGCTGACTCCAATGAAGGAGAGAAACCATGTCAAGGAGGATCAGAAGGAAATGAACGTGTCAAATAAAGGATTATACCTTGTGATATTCAGATTTTCTTGTTTAATAAATTAGCAAAATATCTATACTTCTTTCTTTCTTTCTCTCTTTCTTCTTCTATCCTTCATTGTCTATAACTATGTCTATGTCCATCCATTACTTATCCATCTGTCTTTAGGGTTGGAAATGGTTGTAATCCTAGGATAACAATGGGTCACAGTGAGTTTCTTTGCACACAAGATTTCATTGATTTCCTGGGATTTTGCTTCTATTTCTGTGTCCGGCCTCGTTTGACCCTGACGTGTTTGCGTTACTCTGGTTTATTAAAGCCGCTAGATAGAGTCTTCGCTCAACTGTTTATTCAGGATAAATAGTGATTATAAGCGGAAGAAAGTTAACACGCGGAGATCACAGGATCACTGTCCAAACACAAAAGGCTGCAAGATATAACAGGAGGTTATAATAACTTACCACTAATGAAATATCCTGTTCTTAAGACAACCTCCGATTTTTTTGGAATGTATCCCTTTAAAATCTCTTTTTGATGATTGCCCCATCTGGATCTACCTGTGATCAGCTGAGATCTGTGGTGAGGTGCTGTGCTAGAGGTGGTCACTCCCCCACAGCGCCCCCGCAGGCGAGAAGTGGATTTAATGAAGGATGATACGTGCTAGATTTGTTTTCTTTGTAACTATATACTGATGGGGCAGATTTACTTACCGGTCCATTCGGGATCCAGCGGCGCGTTCTCTACGGTGGATTCGGGTCCGGACGGGATTCACTAAGGTAGTTCCTCCGATGTCCACCAGTTGGCGCTGCTGCGCTGAAGTTCCCCGAGGCCGCCGGAATGCACTGAAGTTCACCGACCTATCCTAGTGAAGGTAAGTGCAAGTCTTGCGACACTTCTTTTTTTTTAATGCGGCGGTTGTTTCCGAATCCGCCGGGTTTTCATTCGGCCACGCCCCCCTATTTCCCGCCGCTGCATGCCAGCGCGCGATGCGTCACAATCTGATCGCGTGCGCCAAAATCCCGGGGCAATACAGGGAAAATCGGCGGAATATTCGGGTAACACGTCGGAAAACGCGAATCGGGCCCTTAGTAAATGACCCCCTATATGTTGTGTGAAACACCTTGTCTACATATTTCTTTAATTTGGGTGCAGCACTGAAATAATTTTAGTAATTTTGCTTAGTTTTTTTTTAGTCATCAAATTTGGAAGACCAGCTACAAAATGTGCCCGGAACTGCATAAATATCCCCTTCATTTTAATAACATCATGTGATACTTCACTTCTCTGTGGTGGCGCTGCAGGGAAATAGGAGACTTTTTCCCTGATCCTTCGATCACACTATGATCAGATCATTTTTAACAGCTATGTCTAACATAAAGGATTTTTCTCAAGTTAAAGGAAACCACCATGTGATTTGATGCATTATGAAGCAAATATACCTTGAGAATGCTGTAGCACACTGATGCAGAACATATCTTGGTTAATTCCCTGAGCTGAGTGGTTTTGCTGAAAAACAAGTAATCATAATTCTTTATTTATAGCGCCTACAGATTATGCAGCTCTGCACAAAGCATACCAAATTGGTCCCTGTCCCCATGGGGCTCACAATCTAATCACCTACTAGTATGTTTTGGAGTGTGGGAGAAAACCGGAGGACCTGGAGGAAACCCACAAAACACGAGAGAGCACACAAACTCTTTGCAGATGTTGACCTGGGTGGGATTGAATCCAGGACCCAGCGCTGCAAGGCAGAAGTGCTAACCACTCAGCCCTGCTCCATTAATTATAACATTCAGGACTTGGGGGAAAGCTGGGTCAGGCTGGCTGACATAAACACACAGGAGCTTGTAATTACAAATGGGTTAGTCAAGACATCACTAATCAACCTGAGCTGTCACTCATGCACAGCAGCACTGGGTGAACGATGCAGCAATTGATTATTCAGCCTTCAGGCACAACCCAGGGATTACATTATCCTCTCCTGCAGTGAATAACTCACATGCTAGGGAGAAGTGCTGAGCCCAGCCACAGTAGCGACAGAGCTTCATTACATATGTTATATCTACTTTTATCAGCTACACCACTCAGCTCAGGGATTAACCAAAATATGATCCTGCATCAGTTTAGCTACAGTATTCTAGGTATGTTTGCTTCATAATGCATTAAATCACCCAGCTTTCCGATACTGATCAACAATGTAGGCTTAAGACACAGACCACATGTATAGGGGTGTGGTTTGTGTCACCAGCTCTTCCCAGGATCAGATATATATATCTGGAAACCAGCAACTCGGTGACCTGTATTTAGTGGAAAGACCGCAGTGATGTACAGTAAAATCTCATCCTAGACAAGGTCACGGAGGGCGAAATCATTCAGCGTCTGGAAAGTTCCCAGCGCTCTCCTGCTGTTTCCTTGCCTGTCATTGGTTTGCTTTTCCTGAAATTGTAATGATTCAAGGACATCCTCACAGAGTTTTCCGTTAAAGACGGCCAAGTCTTGTGCAAGGATTTTATTTCGTTGTAATCTGGTGGTCATAAAATATTTTCCCATCGTGGGGTCACAGTCCCTTTCATTCCAGAATAACATGCAACCCAACAATAAAAACACTATCTGAATGTGGTAAAATATGGCCGCGATACTTTATTATTGAGTAACCCAATTTAATAAAAAAAAATTAGGTAAAATATTAATAAATTACTAAAATAATGTCATAAATTAATAATAAATCACATTGAAAACACATATTAATACTGTAAAACCCTCATAACTCGAGGCCTGATCGAAGACTGGCCAAGATCCCAGACAGTTTGCCGCTTTAAAGGGGATTCGCCAGCTAAATAACCAATCAAAAGAGTGGCTACAAACATTAAACTGGAAACAGCATTTCTATCGTCCAGCTCATGACAAATCACAGCTATCTTTTGATATCACTAGACAGGAATGGAATAACGCTTGAAGAGAAAAAAGACGCGGAAAAACGAATTCTAGAATTACCTCATAAAATACAAATACCTCAACCTGAGTAAATTTAAATGGGGTTGTCCAAGATTATACAAAAATCTTGATGCGGGCGGTAAGGGGGCTGTACCAAAAATAAATCTACCTTACCTCTCAGTAAGTGCTCTAGTGCCGTGATCCTTAGTTCTGACAACTTCCGCCCTGGTACAGGGGGCAGTGGGCGCTGCCAACGGCCATAATTTGTTGGCGCCAGGTGCCTCTCTGAGAAACAAGCAGGACAAGGCACCAAGGGATGGTGGCACGGGACACCGGGAGCGCCAAAAAACTAATATAGGGGGTTTGTTTGTACAGCCTGGAGATTTTGTATAATCCTATAGACGAAAAGTACTGTGTAATGATGGCTGGCTTTGTTGTCCACAGCAGCAATGGTGAGGCTTTCTTTAAGTATTCTTGAAAAAAATGAAAGCTGTGCGGTGATTGGTATCTGTGGTATCAAACCACCTCTATTTTGGTCAGATCGGCCAATAAACCTTAAATTGAGCCAGTAGAGCAGCCAACTCATGCATATGGGACCTCCTGAACTGGTGTTTTAGGGGAATGAAGGATCAAATCATAACCAAAAATGTATGGAGAATTTGTGCGGAGTAGCTTCTGCAAGCGTTTTTCCAATAGTTAGATAGACATATGGGCATACAGTCTTCTCAGCCGAGAGAGTACATGTGACTTGTTGCTAGAGATCCTAATATGGTCCTACGGGTACTCTGTACACTGTATAGTCCTTCAGGTACACGGGAGGTTCAGGTACTCTGTGTACCACCAATATGATACTTCAGGTATGCTGTATCACAATATATGATACTTCAGGAACTCTTTGTACCATGTTATAGTCCTTCAGGTAGTCTTTGAGGTAATAATAATAATAATCTTTATTATATAGGGCCTCATATTCCGTAGCACATAACAAATACAATAAGACAGGTAATCTGTGCACCACCATATGTAACACCACTGAACCCTTCAGGTACTCTATGTCCCACCATATGGCCCTCCAAACACTCTGTGAACCACCATATGATCCTTTAGTAATCTATGTACCACCATATGGCCCTCAGCACTCTGGGAACCACCATATGATCCTTTTAGTAATCTATGTACCACCATGGCCTTCAGGCACTCTGGGAAGCCCCATAGGATTCTTTATGTACTTATGTACCACCTAATGATCTTTAAGCCACTTAGTAAACCAAAATATGATCCTTCTGGTACTAATTGTACCATCTTTAAGTCCTTCTATGACCACCATGGCCCTTCAGGCACTTTGTAACCACCTATGATCCTTTTAGTAATCTATGTCCCACCATATGGCCCTTCAGCACTCTGTGAACCACCATATGATCCTTTTAGTATCTATGTACCACCATAGTGCCCTTCAGGCACTCTGGGAAGCCCCATAGGATTCTTTATGTACTTTATGTACCACCTAATGATCTTTAAGCCACTTAGTAAACCAAAATATGATCCTTCTGGTACTAATTGTACCATCTTTAAGTCCTCTATAACCACCATATGGCCCTTCAGGCACTTTGTGAACCACCTATGATCCTTTTAGTAATCTATGTACCACCATAGGCCCTCAGGCACTCTGTGAACACCATATGATCCTTTTAGTAATCTATGTACCACCATATGGCCCTTCAGGCACTCTGTGAAACCACTATAGGATTCTTTAGGTACTTTATGTACCACCTAATGATCTTAAAACACTCAGTAAGCACAATATGATCCTTCTGGTACTATTGTACCACCTTTAAGTCCCTCATGACCACCATATGGCACTTCAGGTAGTTCTTTGAGAGTGTAATAACAATAATATCTTTATTTATATAGGGCCATCATTTCCGTAGCACATATACAAATAGGTACAGGTAATTGTGCACCACCATATGTAAACCCACTGACCCTCAGGTACTCTATGTCCCACCATATGGCCCTCCACCACTCTGTGAACCACCATTATACCTTTAGTAATCTATGTACCACATATGGCCCTTCAGGCACTCTGGGAAGCCCCATGAGATTCTTTAGGTATTTATTGCCACCTAATGATCTTAAGCCACTTAGTAAACCAAAATATGATCCTTCTGGTACTAATTGTACCTCTTTAAGTCCTTCTATGACCACCATATGGCCCTTCAGGCACTCTGTGAACCACCATATGATCCTTTTAGTAATTATGTACCACCATATGGCCCTTCAGGCACTCTGCGTGCACCATAGGATTCTTTAGGTACTATTAGTACCACCTAATGATCTGTAAACACCTCATAAAGCACATATGATCCTTCTGGTACTAATTGTACCACCTTTAAGTCCCTCTATGACCACCATATGGCACTTCAGGTTGTCTATGTACCCTTTATCGGTCTTCATATGTTTGACTACGCTGTAGGCTCCTTTAGGCTCTTGATCTGATGGTTGCAACAAACATATGAAGTTGGAGGAATACAGAGTTACTGTAGGGCCCCTTAGAAGTCTATGTGGTTGCGTCATCTATATTTTTTCTTTCTTCACATTTGGAGGTTTTATGAGCTTCGGACAGGACGGACGTGAATGCGTGTACACAGGTAAAGATGTCCACAAAACTGGTCTCAGTTTTCTATGGCCATGTATGTGATCCCACAGCTCCTATCATGTCTAGATATCTCTAGTCTACAAGGCGAGACCTTCCTCTTTTCATGTATGCTCACTATTAAAGTTCTCTAAATTCTTTGGCTCATGTACAATAACCTGTGTTTTGTTTAATCAGCAAATACACACCTGAATACAAGGCACAAACCGGTCCGAGTCACTATACAAAGTACAACAATACAGAACGCTGGTGCCGTTAATTCATTGTAACCGGGGAAACTCTGGAGACCATAACAATGGCCCTATACTGAGGCCAGATTGGAGGATTGTAATCAGATTACCATCCACTTACGTATTAAGGCTGGCAGCGTGAAGGGTACACCGGCTGCCGTAGTAAACACAGATGTCATGTCCCCGCCAACTGGAGGCCGTCCAGGATCTGCCCCTCTAGGGGGTGTCTTTAGGTTTTAGGGGAAGTCTTGGAGTAAAACTCCACATTATGATCTATAAGGCCTCCTCATTACTTGAAATCATATTTACCATAAAGTTGGCCTAAAAGGGATGGAACCAAAATACAGGCAGTCCCCGGGTTACATACAAGAGGGACTGTAGGTTGAATTTGTATGTAAGTCGGAACTGTATGCTTTATAATTGTACCACCAGCCAATTTTTTTTGGTCTCTGTAACAATTGTATTTAAAATGTTGGATTGTCATAAGAACCAGGATAACCCTAAGCTTCATTGCAGACGCCTTGAATAACTGTTACAGCTGATTATTGTAGCCTAGAGCTATAGTACAATAAATTACCAACTCCAGAGTCCGTTTGAACTAGGGGTCGTAAGTCGGGTGTTCTTAAGTAGGGGATCGCCTGTATACCAGTCACAATAGAGGATGGGCTGAAAAGGAAAAGAGTCACCTCTGGGTGGGGTTTTTTAAAAATGTTGGGCATAATACGGTTGAGACATCAAAAGTTGGTCATAATGAGGGTTAGAAAGTAAAATACTAACTCCAAATAAGGATGGGACGGACGGGACACAAAAGTTGCCCACAAATAAGGAATCGATTCAAAATATTAGCCACGAAAAGGAGTGCGGCTCAATACTCTGACCCCAACAAGGGATGTGACTATAAAATACTGCTCATGATGGTCCAGTTCCCAACCTGGTTGGTGCTGGTCATGACTTATTAGGCTCATAATCTGGAAGTGGGGCACCTAAACAAACCAACCTCTTATGGAGAGTTGGCCATGAATTGGAGCAATACAGAGTGAAGTTATATTAGTAGGATGGGGAATGGACCTAATATTCTATAAGGGGAGCTCTCCTCAAAGCAGAGGTTTTATTCAGACAAGAGAACACAGTGTGTTGTGGGCAGCCATGTTTTGGTGGAAGCCTCATTAGGGGAGTGCACCGAATACCTGATCTGCAATAAGATCCTGAAATACAGGTAAAATTTCGCAATAAGATCTTCTCGGCCAAGACAAACAGGGACGTATCTTTGTTTCTACCATCCCTTAGGTTGGAACCCTCAGGTGACGGTTTTAATGTCATGAGTGTTGACTTGTTGTCACTGTCACCGAAAGGTGGAGATTTACCATGCACATGTACAGAAAACCTGCTTGAAACAGCAACCACTGCCCTGATAAGCGACATTGATGATCTCCTCTAACGGGTCATTATTCTTCACAGAAAGATCTATGTATGGATACTCATAAATACTGTCAGGGTAATCATGTTACAGTCAACTGATTATACTAAGGGGAAGTCTATTTTCAAAGATAACCTCTGTGTAACTTCTTAGTTTGTTTTTGGCGGCTATATCAGAGGTTCCTATATACTCTCACAACTAGTTGTTTCTGTAATAGCAGGTGTATTATATCTCCTAAAATGCTGCATTGAGATGTTCCTCTGTTGTTGTTCCTCCTGGAAGTCAATGAATAGATTGACAATCGGTGTTAACTAATTATCCTATATCTGCACACCCAGGATTATCGATTAAACATGACCACACCAATTACGTAAGTCCCTATGGACAAGGAAAATGCTCGTCAATTTATTGTCAAATTTCCAGGAGGAATAACAGCGGGATGCAGATCTAAAAGAGTAGATAATTCAGGATTGGCAGGTAACATGTCCTCTAAATATCAGGTCAGTGATGAGATCCCTTGTGCTTGGCCACTTCTCAGACAGGTCATCAGGGGTTAGGAACTAGTGACGGCCAAATTGCATATACTAAACTAAACCCATATAAAGTACTGTTACTATTGAGGAACCTTCTCTGGGTATAAGGTCCCGCAGGTGTAGCAGACCTGACCACAGACGCTGCTTGTTTTCTGTTATTCCTGTTCCTGGTGACCACATGGTTCAGTATTGGGGAGTGCCTACATTTCCCCATAGCCTAAGTAGAGGTCAGGACATGCGTCTGCCAGGATTCCCGAATATTGTAATTTGCCCTGTGCTGGGCAGATACTGCTGGGACATGTATGTATAAGATGACTGTATTCACACTCCCTGACTGTCATGTTTGTAGAAGTCATGAGTACACACCCACTGACCGTCTCTCATTGGTTCAGGCTGCTGCTCTCACATCCCTTCTTGGCTTTTCCTCTTCTGATTTGCTGTTGGGCAATGAATTACTATGGCCCCCACTGATGATACGTCTATTTTTAATGACCCCTCAGGCAGTCACAGGCCTCAGCAGCCCACTGTCTTATGAACCATCGCTGCTAGTCCAGTGAATGGTGAGCCATGCAGTGTGACTAATAGGGGCAGGAAACTGTCCCTGTAGCATTGGCCACAGGTTTTCTTGTGGCTGTGCGTACTGATTTTTGTTTTTGAGGTTCGCTTATTGCTACTTTAAATGGTGGACTACAGTCTAGCTCCCCCTAGTGGGACATAAAAACCTGAATTGTATTCTTCAAATTTTGCCTCATCATTGTCCATTAGTCTTGAACCGTTGTGAACTACGGTGTGCAACAGAGGGGTCCACTGTTGTCTGAACCGCCTCTTCCACGTATTGGTCTCTGCTCGTACTTCTTTCCTGCTCCTGCTGTTTCATTATTTTAAACTAAATCAGCGAATGATTAATTATGACTTTTGCTGTGAAAAAAGTTAGATTGGTGTAATACGTACTAAATTATACAAGGGAGTGACCCTAAGGAAGGGAATCAGAGGAGCGAGATGGAGGGCACCTTAATTTTTGTGACACTTGCCCTTAAGTTGTTGTATCCTAACGATAATTTTTTTGTGTATTTCAGACTGCAGTGTCAACTCCTCTAGGATATGTATGAGGCGAAATACCTTTGCTTAGACATTACTTCGGGAGGTGACATTCTCGGGAGATTAGACTCATGTAGTGAGGAACCTGTCAGTTTTGTTTGGTTTCAGTTTCACATACACCACACGTTTCTTATCTTACATTATGAGAGCGCTAGAGAGGGCTGGAACCTGTCCATTATGATGGACCCCTTGTCTAGAGCCGGTTTCTGTATAAGATTATCCCTATCTAAATGGGTGTTCCTGTTATTCCTCTTGCAAATTTTGTAACTAACTGACCGTCTGGACAGTATTCGTGTTATAACATTTGTGATATGTGCAGCCCTATTACACACCTGCAAAGACAAAGATGATTGCTACATGTATAAACTAAGATAGACAGTTGAGGACAGTGACAGGGCCTTCCTTCAAAGAGCCTAACACCACGTAACAAATTCGGAAATTAATATTCATGGGGAGAGCGTGGTTGCCCGTGATTAATTGGTGTGTTGTTTAATACAAATCGACCCTATCATCAACGCTATGGCCCCAAAAGTTTATATATCAACTAGCGCATGACAGGCAGAGAGGCGGTAGGAACCTAACACAGTAGACACACCCCAGAGAAATAACATAGAACCTCCCTGTGACTCAGTAGGTGAGGTGGGGGGGGAAGTTTTCACATGTACAACTTGCAGGGGTCATATCTGTAAGGGGGGAAAGGACGGTAGGAACGGCATTTAACAAAAAACAGCGCCAAATTGGTTCAGATAGAAAGCGTCCATACACTGTGAGGTGTCATTACTCTCTGCACGCTGGGTGACGATCCCCTTTAAATGAGTTATTATGGTTTCTATGTATCAGTCAAACATGATGTAAACCAGGTTCTTCCCAGGGCAATAGATTTTGCAGTCTGTGATGGGCGAGTGACATTCGGCGCCATGTATCGCACAAAATGTTGATTAGACCTTTTTCTCGTACTTTGTTTTGGTCATAGTAGACGTTTTTGTGTCCCCGAGAAGCAGAGACGGCGGCGAATTTCCTGTTTGATACCGATCGGATTAGAGCGAAAACATGAAAAAATGGCGATGGGATGAACTGTCATGTCTGGCTTCAAGTCACATCGAATGTCCGTGGCTTTAGGTAGGTCATGGTGGCACGAGTGTGGGAGGTAAAATCGTTTGGAACCAATTAATAGAAGGTTGTTCCCAATAATAATACTGCCATAGAGTGGCCTATAATAGGATACAGAGCACATGGTGGACCCATTTTTTCTATATTTGGTATGCAGGGACATATTGGGGGTTATTTATCACACACGTATGATCGCCAATGCTCCGGTACAGCCGGCCTGTGACCCTTGTTCCCACATATAATCTGCGTGTATTGTGGCTTCTTGGAGTTGCAGATGTTCCCTGAGCCCCTGGACTCTTATCTGCAGGTTTATGACTTTCACCCTCAGT
This sequence comes from Engystomops pustulosus, assembly GCA_019512145.1. Lineage (NCBI taxonomy): Eukaryota > Metazoa > Chordata > Amphibia > Anura > Leptodactylidae > Engystomops > Engystomops pustulosus. Next base: position 91,919,789 of record CM033649.1, read on the forward strand.
ACTCGGTGCGACCTTTGACACCTGATTGTATGTTTCATGTTCTGTACATTTGTCGTCCTTGCTCAGTATCACCATTGCTGTCGTATCTGACGATTATGTGGTTGTTACAAAAAAGGTTTACTTTTACGTTGTGTTTTTATCTTGATGGTGCTAAAAAATTAACGGCCAAGTCATAAGTATAGCGTTAGAGATTTTGTCCTAGGTTATGTAAAGAGAACCCGTCAGGCAAATTAACCCCCTAAACTAAATATATTTTCATAAACTGCCATTAGAAAGCATTGCCCCTATGGTGTGAGGTATAATGGTGTAATGGCTCCTCCATGTGCTTCCTGGTGCTGGCGCTCGCTGTAGCCTGTGTGTATGAGATACTCCTATACACATGACTGACAGCCTGTATAATGGTGTGAGGTATAATGGTGTAATGGCTCCTCCATGTGCTTCCTGGTGCTGGCGCCCGCACCAGGACGCACATGAGGAGCCTTACACCATTATACCTCAACCCTTTACAGGCTGTCAGTCTGTGTAATTAGATAGTACTCATACACACGGCTACCGCGCCACTGAACCCTTCAGGTACTCTATGTCCCACCATATGGCCCTCCAAGCACTCTGTGAACCACCATATGATCCTTTTAGTAATCTATGTACCACCATATGGCCCTTCAGGCACTCTGGGAAGCCCCATAGGATTCTTTATGTACTTTATGTACCACCTAATGATCTTTAAGCCACTTAGTAAACCAAAATATGATCCTTCTGGTACTAATTGTACCATCTTTAAGTCCTTCTATGACCACCATATGGCCCTTCAGGCACTTTGTGAACCACCATATGATCCTTTTAGTAATCTATGTCCCACCATATGGCCCTTCAGGCACTCTGTGAACCACCATATGATCCTTTTAGTAATCTATGTACCACCATATGGCCCTTCAGGCACTCTGTGAACCACTATAGGATTCTTTAGGTACTTTATGTACCACCTAATGATCTTTAAAACACACTCAGTAAAGCACAATATGACCTTCTGGTACTAATTGTACCCCTTAAGTCCCTATGACCACCATATGGCACTTCAGGTAGTTCTTTGAGGTAGTACAATGGGGACAGTGTCAAATTAAGGAATATGACCTTGTGAGATGTCAGATTTTCTTGTTTAATAAATTAGCAAAAATATCTATACTTCTTTCTTTTCTTTCTCTTTTTTTCTTCTATCCTTCCATATGTTATAACTATGTCTATGTCCATCCATTACTTATCCATCTGTCTTTAGGGTTGGAAATGGTTGTAATCCTAGGATAAACAATGGGTCACAGTGAGTTTCTTGAAACAGATTTCATTGATTTCCTGGGATTTTTGCTTCTATTTCTGTGTCCGGCCTCGTTTGACCTGACGTGTTTGCGGTACTCGGTTTAATAACCGCTAGATATGAGTCTTCGCTCAGACACTGTTTATTCAGGATAAAATATGTGATTATAAGCGGAAGAAAGTACACAGCGGAGATGTCACAGGATCACTGTCCAAACACAAAATGGCTGCAAGATAATAACAGGAGAGGTTATAATAATTACCACTAATGAAATACCTGTTCTTAAGGACAACCTCCGATTTTTTTGGAATTATCCTTAAATATGCTCTTTTGATGTGATTGCCCCATCTGGATCTACCTGTGATCAGCTGAGATTGTGGTGGAGGTGCTGTGCTAGAGGTGGTCACTTCCCCCACAGCGCCCCCGCAGGCGAGAAGTGGATTTAATGAAGGAATGATACGTGCTAGATTTGTTTTCTTTGTAAACATGATACTAGGGGCAGATTTACTTACCCGGTCCATTCGGGATCCAGCGGCGCGTTCTCTAAGGTGGATTCGGGTCCGGACGGGATTCACTAAGGTAGTTCCTCCGATGTCCACCAGTTGGCGTGCTGCGCTGAAGTTCCCCGAGGCCCGCCGGAATGCACTGAAGTTCACCGACCTATTCCTAGTGAAGTAAGTGCAAGTCTTGCGACATTCTTTTTTTTTTAAATGCGGCGGTTGTTTCCGAATCCGCCGGGTTTTCATTCGGCCACGCCCCCCTATTTCCGCCGCCTGCATGCCAGCGCCGATGCGTCACAATCTGATCGCGTGCGCCAAAATCCCGGGGCAATACAGGGAAAATCGGCGGAAATATCGGGGTAACCACGGGAAAACGCGAATCGGGCCCTTAGTAAATGACCCCCTATATGTTGTGTGAAACTAACCTTGTCTACATATTTCTTTAATTGGGTGCAGCACTGAAATAATTTTAGTAATTTTGCTTTAGTTTTTATTTTAGTCATCAAATTTGAAGCCAGCTACAAAATGTGCCCGGAACGCATAAATATCCCCTTCATTTTAATAACATCATGTGATACTTCACTTCTCCTGTGGTGGCGCTGCAGGGAAATAGGAGACTTGTTCCCTTGATCCTTCGATCACACTATGATCAGATCATTTTTAACAGCTATGTCTAACATAAAGGGATTTTCTCAAGTTAAGGAAACCTACCATGTGATTGATGCATATGAAGCAAATATACCTTGGAATGCTGTAGCGACACTGATGCAGAAACATATCTTGGTTAATCCCTGAGCTGAGTGGTTTGCTGAAAAAACAAGTAATCATAATTCTTTATTTATATAGCGCCTACAGATTATGCAGCTCTGCACAAAGCATACCAAATTGGTCCCTGTCCCCATGGGGCTCACAATCTAATCAACCTACTAGATTGTTTTGGAGTGTGGGAGGAAACCGGAGGACTGGAGGAAACCACACAAACAGGAGAGAGCACACAAACTCTTTGCAGATGTTGACCTGGGGGATTTGAATCCAGGACCCCAGCGCTGCAAGGCAGAAGTGCTAACCACTCAGCCACTGCTGCCATTAATTATAACATTCAGGACTTGGGGGAAAGCTGGGTCAGGGGCTGACATAAACACACAGGAGCTTGTAATTACAAATGGAGGTTAGGCAAGAATCACTAATCAACCTGAGCTGGATCACTCATGCACAGCAGCTGGGTGAACGATGCAGCAATTGATTATTCAGCCTTCAGGCACAACCCAGGGATTACATTATCCCTCTGCAGTGAATAACTCACATGCTAGGAGAAGTGTGAGCCCAGCCACAGTAGCGACAGAGCTTCATTATCATAATGTTATATCTACTTTTATCAGCTACACCACTCAGCTCAGGGATTAACCAAAATATGATCCTGCATCAGTGTAGCTACAGTATTCTCAAGGTATGTTGCTCATAATGCATTAAATCACCCAGCTTTCCATGATACTGATCAACAATGTAGGCTTAAGACACAGACCATTATGTTAGGGGTGTGGTTTGTCACCCAGCTTTCCCAGGATCAGATATATTATATCTGGAAACCAGCAACTCGGTGACCTGTATTTAGTGAGAAAGACCGCAGTGATGTACAGTAAAATCTCATCTAGACAAGGTCACGGAGGGCGAAATCATTCAGCGTCTGGAAAGTTCCCAGCGCTCTCCTGCTGTTTCCTTGCCTGTCATTGGTTTGCTTTTCCTGAAATGTAATGAGTCAAGGACATCTCCTCACAGAGTTTCGTTTAAGACGGCCAAGATCTTGTGCAAGGATTTTATTTCGTTGTAATCTGGTGGTCATAAAATATTTTCCCATCGTGGTGTGTCACAAGTCCCTTTCATTCCAGAATAACATGCAACCCAACAATAAAAACACTATCTGAATGTGGTAAAATATGGCCGCGATACTTTATTATTGAGTAACCCAATTTAATAAAAAAAAATTAGGTAAAATATTAATAAATTACTAAAATAATGTCATAAATTAATAATTAATCACATTTGAAAACACATAATTAATACTGTAAAACCCTCAATAAATCGAGGCCTGATCGAAGACTGGCCAAGATCCCGACAGTTGCCGCTTTAAAAGGGATTCGCCAGGCTAAATAACCAACAAAAGAGTGGCACAAACATTAAACTGGAAACAGCATTTCATTCGTCCAGTCATGACAAATCACAGCTTATCTTTTGATTATCACTAGACAGGAATGGAATAACGCTTGAAGAGAAAAAAGAGCGGGAAAAACGAATTCTAGAATACCTACTAAAATAAAAATACCTCAACCTGAGGTAAATTTAAAGGGTTGTCCAAGATTATACAAAAACTTGATGCGGCAGGGGTAAGGGGGCTGTACCAAAAAATAAACTACTACTTACCTCTCAGTAAGTGCTCTCAGTGCCGTGATCTTAGTTCTGACAACTTCGGCGTGGTACAGGGGGCAGGTGGGCATGCCAACGGCCATAATTTGTTGGCGCCAAGGTGCCCTCCTTTGGAAACAAGCAGGAGCAAGGCACCAAGGGATGGTGGCACGGGAAACGGGAGCGCCAGAAAAACTAAATTAGGGGGTTTGTTTGTACAGCCTGGAGATTCTTGTATAATCCTATAGACGAAAAGTACTGTAATGATGGCTGGCTTTGTGTCTCCACAGCAGCCATGGTGAGGCTTTCTTTAAGTTCTTGAAAAAAATGAATAGTGCGGTGATTGGTTCTGTGGTATCAAGACCAACCCTCTATTTTGGTCAGATGGCCCATAAACCTTAAATTGAGCCAGTAGAGCAGCCAACTCATGCATATGGGACCTCCTGAACTGGTGTTTTAGGGGAAATGAAGGATCAATCATAACCAAAAATGTATGGAGAAGTTGTGCGGAGTAAGCTTCTGGCAAGCGTTTTTCCAATAGTTAGATAAGACATATGGGCATACAGTCTTCTGCAGCCAGAGAGAGTACATGTGACTGTTGCTAGAGTCCTAATATGTCCTACGGGTACTCTGTACACTGTATAGTCCTTCAGGTACACGGGAGGTTCAGGTACTTGTGTACCACCATATGATACTTCAGGTATGCTGTATACAAATATATGATACTTCCGGAACTCTTTGTACCATGTTATAGTCCTTCAGGTAGTTCTTTGAGGTAATAATAATAATAATCTTTATTTATATAGGGCCATCATATTCCGTAGCACATATACAAATACAATAAGACAGGTAATCTGTGCACCACCATATGTAACACCACTGAACCCTTCAGGTACTCTATGTCCCACCATATGGCCCTCCAAACACTCTGTGAACCACCATATGATCCTTTTAGTAATCTATGTACCACCATATGGCCCTTCAGGCACTCTGGGAACCACCATATGATCCTTTTAGTAATCTATGTACCACCATATGGCCCTTCAGGCACTCTGGGAAGCCCCATAGGATCTTTATGTACTTTATGTACCACCTAATGATCTTTAAGCCACTTAGTAAACCAAAATATGATCCTTCTGGTACTAATTGTACCATCTTTAAGTCCTTCATGACCACCATATGGCCCTTCAGGCACTTTGTGAACCACCATATGATCCTTTTAGTAATCTAGTCCCACCATATGGCCCTTCAGGCACTCTGTGAACCACCATATGATCCTTTTAGTAATCTATGTACCACCATATGGCCCTTCAGGCACTCTGGGAAGCCCCATAGGATTCTTTATGTACTTTATGTACCACCTAATGATCTTTAAGCCACTTAGTAAACCAAAATATGATCCTTCTGGTACTAATTGTACCATCTTTAAGTCCTTCTATAACCACCATATGGCCCTTCAGGCACTTTGTGAACCACCATATGATCCTTTTAGTAATCTATGTACCACCATATGGCCCTTCAGGCACTCTGTGAACCACCATATGATCCTTTTAGTAATCTATGTACCACCATATGGCCCTTCAGGCACTCTGTGAACCACTATAGGATTCTTTAGGTACTTTATGTACCACCTAATGATCTTTAAAACACTCAGTAAAGCACAATATGATCCTTCTGGTACTAATTGTACCACCTTTAAGTCCCTCTATGACCACCATATGGCACTTCAGGTAGTTCTTTGAGGTAGTAATAACAATAATAATCTTTATTTATATAGGGCCATCATATTCCGTAGCACATATACAAATAAGGTACAGGTAATCTGTGCACCACCATATGTAACACCACTGAACCCTTCAGGTACTCTATGTCCCACCATATGGCCCTCCAAGCACTCTGTGAACCACCATATGATCCTTTTAGTAATCTATGTACCACCATATGGCCCTTCAGGCACTCTGGGAAGCCCCATAGGATTCTTTAGGTACTTTATGTGCCACCTAATGATCTTTAAGCCACTTAGTAAACCAAAATATGATCCTTCTGGTACTAATTGTACCATCTTTAAGTCCTTCTATGACCACCATATGGCCCTTCAGGCACTCTGTGAACCACCATATGATCCTTTTAGTAATCTATGTACCACCATATGGCCCTTCAGGCACTCTGCGTAGCACCATAGGATTCTTTAGGTACTATATGTACCACCTAATGATCTTTAAAACACTCAGTAAAGCACAATATGATCCTTCTGGTACTAATTGTACCACCTTTAAGTCCCTCTATGACCACCATATGGCACTTCAGGTTGTCTATGTACCCTTTATCGGTCTTCAGATATGTTTACCGCTGTAGGCTCCTTTAGGCTCTTGATCTGGTGGTTGCACACAAACATATGAAGTTGGAGGAATACAGAGTTACTGTAGGGCCCCTTAGAAGTCTATTGGTGCATTATTATATTTTTTCTTTTCTTCCATTTGGAGGTTTTATTGAGCTTCGAGACAGGACTGGGAATCGGTAGTCACAGGTAAAATGTCCACAAAACTGGTCTCAGTTTTCTATGGCCATGTATGTGATCCCCACAGCTCCTATCATGTCTAGATATCTCTAGTCTACAAGTGCGAGACCTTCCTCTTTTCATGTAATTGCTCACTATTAAAGTTCTCTAAATTCTTTGGCTCATGTACAATAACCTGTGTTTTGTTTAATCAGCAAATACACACCTGAATACAAGGCACAAACCGGTCCGAGTCACTAATACAAAGTACACACATACAGAACGCTGGTGCCGTTAATTCATTGTAACCGGGGAAACTCCTGGAGACCATAACAATGGCCCTATACATGAGGCCAGATTGGAGGATTGTAATCAGATTACCATCCACTTACTGTATTAGAGGCTGGCAGCGTGAAGGGTACACCGGCTGCCGTAGTAAACACAGATGTCATGTCCCCGCCACTGGAGGCCGTCCAGGATCTGCCCCTCTAGGGGGTGTCTTTAGGTTTCTAGGGGAAGTCTTTGGAGTAAAACTCCACATTATGATCTATAAGGCCTCCTCATTACTTGGAAATCATATTTACCATAAAGTTGGCCTTAATAAGGGATGGAACCAAAATACAGGCAGTCCCCGGGTTACATACAAGATAGGGACTGTAGGTTTGAATTTGTATGTAAGTCGGAACTGTATGCTTTATAATTGTACCACCAGCCAAATTTTTTTTGGTCTCTGTAACAATTGTATTTTAAAAATGTTGGATTGTCATAAGAACCAGGATTAACCCTAAAGCTTCATTGCAGACGCCTGTGATAACTGTTACAGCTGATTATTGTAGCCTAGAGCTATAGTACAATAAATTACCAACATCCAGAGGTCCGTTTGTAACTAGGGGTCGTAAGTCGGGTGTTCTTAAGTAGGGGATCGCCTGTATACCAGTCACAATAGAGGATGGGGCTGAAAAGGAAAAGAGTCACCTCTGGGTGGGGTTGTTTTAAAAATGTTGGGCATAATACGGTTGAGACATCAAAAAGTTGGTCATAATGAGGGGTAGAAAGTAAAAATACTAACTCCAAATAAGGGATGGGACGGACGGGACACAAAAAGTTGCCCACAATAAGGGAATCGATTCAAAATATTAGCCACGAAAAGGAGTGCGGCTCAAATACTCTGACCCCAACAAGGGATGTGACTATAAAATACTGCTCATGATAGGGGTCCAGATTCCCAACCTGGTTGGGGTGCTGGTCATGACTTATTAGGCCTCATAATCTGGAAGTGGGGCGCACCTAAACAAACCAACCTCTTATGGAGAGTTGGCCATGAATTGGAGCAATACAGAGCTGAAGTTATATTAGTAGGATGGGGATATGGACCTAATATTCTATAAGGGGAGCTCTTCCTCAAAGCAGAGGTTTTATCAGACAAGAGAACACAGTTGTTGTGGGCAGCCATGTTTTTGGTGGAAGCCTCATTAGGGGAGTGCACCGAATACCTGATCTGCAATAAGATCCTGAAATACAGGTAAATTTCGCAATAAGATCTTCTCGGCCAAGACAAACAGGGACGTGATCTTTGTTTCTACCATCCCTTAGGTTTGAACCCTCAGGATGACGGTTGTAATGTCATGAGGTGTTGACTTGTTGTCACTGTCACCGAAAGGTGGAGATTTACCATGACACATTGTACAGAAAACCTGCTGATAACAGCAACCACTGCCCTGATAAGCGACATTGATGATCTCCGTCCTATACGGGGTCATTATTCTTCTACAGAAAGATCTATGGTATGGATACTCATAAATACTGTCAGGGTAATCATGTTACAGGTCAACTGATTATACTTAAAGGGGAAGTCTATTTTCAATAGATAACCTCTGTGTAACTTCCTTAGTTTATTTTTGGTGCGGCTATTGATCAGAGGTTCCTATATACTCTCACACTAGTTATTCTGTAATAGCAGGTGTATATATTCTCCTAAAATGCTGCATTGAGATGTTCCTCTGTTGTTGTTCCTCCTGGAAGTCAATGAATAGATTGACAACTCGGTGTTAACTAATTATCCTATATCTGCACACTCCAGGATTATCGATTTAAACATGACCACATCAATTACGTAAAGTCCCTATGGACAAGGAAAATGCTCGTCAATTTATTGTCAAATTTCCAGGAGGAATAACAGAGGGATGCAGATATAAAAGAGTAGATAATTCAGGATTGGCAGGTAGACATGTCCTCTAAATATCAGGTCAGTGCCATGAGATCCCTTGTGCTTGCCACTTCTCAGACAGGTCATCAGGGGTTAGGAACTAGTGACGGCCAAATTGCATAATACTAAACTAACCTCATATAAAGGGACTGTTACTATTTGAGGAACCTTCTCTGGGTATAAGGTCCCGCCAGGTGTAGCAAGACCTGACCACAGACGCTGCTTGTTTCTGTTATTCCTGTTCCTGGTGACCACATGGTTCAGTATTGGGAAGTGCCTTACATTTCCCCATAGCCTAAGTAGAGGTCAGGACATTGCTGTCTGCCAGGATTCCCCGAAATTATGTAATTTTGCCCTGTGCTGGGCAGATACTGCTGGGACATGTATGATAAGATGACTGTATTCACACTCCCTGACTGTCACTGTTTGTAGAAGTCATGAGTAGACACACCCACTGACCGTCTCCTCATTGGTTCAGGCTGCTGCTCTCTACATCCCTTCTTGGCTTTTCCTCTTCTGATTGGCTGTTGGGCAATGAATTACTATGGCCCCCACTGATGATACGTCTATATTTTACATGACCCCTCAGCAAGTCACAGGCCTCAGCAGCCACTTGTCTTTAATGAACCAGCGTCTGCTGAGTCCAGTGAATGGTTGAGCATCTATGTGACTAATAGGGGGCAGAAACTGTCCCTGTAGCATTGGCACAGGTGTTCATTTGGCTGGTGCGTATGATTTTGTTTTTGAAGGTTCGCTAATTGCTACTTTAATGGTGACTACAAGTCTAGCTCCCCCTAGTGGTGACCATAAAAAACCTGAATTGTATTCTTCAAATTTTGCTCCTTCATTGTTCCATTAGTCTTGAACCGTTGTGACTACGGTGTCAAAGAGGGGTCACTGTTTGTCTGAGACACGCCTCCTTCTCACTATTGGTCAGGCTGATACTCTTTCCTGCCCCCTGCTGTTCATTTATTTTACAACTAATAGCAGAATGATTAATTATGACTTTTTGCTGTGAAAAAGAAGATTAAGATTGGGTAATTACTACTAAACATATACTAAAGGGAGTGACCCTAAGTCAGGGCGAGACTGGAGGGCACCTTTAATTTTTGTGACACTTGCCTTAAGTTGTTGTCTATAATAATTTTTTTTTTGTATTTCAGGATCTGCAGTGCAACTCCTCTGGTATGTATGAGGCGAAATACCTTCTGCTTAGACATTACTTCCGGGAGGTGACATTTCGGAGATTAGACGTCTCCATGTAGTGAGGACCTGTCATGTCTGTTTAGGTTCAGTTCACATATCCACAAGGTTTTTCTTTACATTATAGAGAGCTAGAGAGGGATGGACCTGTCATATGATGGACCCCATTGTCTAGAGCAGGTTTCTGTATAAGATTATCCCTATAAATTTGTGTTCCTCTGTTATTCCTCTTGCAAACTAACTGACCTCTGGACAGTATTCAGTGTTATACATTTTGATATGGGCAGCACATATTAGACAGCCTGAAAAAGAAAAGATGATTGCTACATGTATAAACTAAGATAGACAGGTGAGGACAGTGGACATGGGCTCTTCAAAGAGCACTAACACCAAGTACAAAATTCGGAAATTAAATATCTCATGTGAGAGGCGTGGTGCCCCTGATTAATTTGGTGTTTGTTTTAATAAAATCTGACCATCCATTCAAAAGATATGGCCCCCAAAAGTTTATATATCAACTAGCGCATGACAGCCAGAGAGGCGGTAACCTAACACAGAGACACACCCCCAGAGAAAATAAATAGTAACCTCCCCTGTGACTAGTAGGAGGTTTTTCACATGTAAACTTGCAGGGGTCATATCTTGTAAGGGGGTGGACGGATTTAAAAAAAACAAACGCCAAATTGTTCAGATAGAAAGCGGCCATCACGTGAGGGATGTCATTCACTATTCTGCAGCTGGTGACAGATCCCCTTTAAATGAGTTATTATGGTTTCTATGTAATCAGTCAAACATGATGTTAAACAGGTTCTTCCCAGGGCAATGGAATTTTGCAGTCTGTGATGGGAGTGACATTCGGCGCCATTTATCGCACAAAATTTGCATCTAGACCTTTTTCTTACATATTTTTGTCTTTGGTCATATAGAAGTTTTGTGTTATCCCAGAGAAGCAGAGACGGCGGAATTTCCTGTTTTGATACCGACGGATATCAGAGCGAAAACAGTGAAAAAGTGCGATGGTGATGCATGTCATGTCTGGCTTCAAGTCACAATCGACATGTCCGTGGCTTTAGTGTCAGGTATGGTGGCAACGAGTGTGTAGGTAATCAATGGATGTAGCAGGGCTGAGTTTGTCACTTGGCACAACTCATAGTCGCAAACTGAGATTAAGTACAGGACTGAGGCCGTGTCGGAGGATTGTACTAATAACATGTGTTGCTTCCTAGAACCCTCTGATGAATTTGGCTCAGTTGACTGTGACGACTATTATTATGATGACTATGAAGATGATTATGACTATTACCCAGAAGGTGATGACTCGACAGACGTCAACCTGTATATAAAGGTCAATAAATCCAGCAATGGTAAGATACTGCTGTGTATAAGATATAGGGACAGATTTACTTACCCGGTTCTCCGACGCTGATTCCGGTCTTCCGGCGATTCACCAGGTGTCGCTGCTGCGCTGAAGTCCGTCGGAGTTCACTGGAGTTCACCAAGCTATTCTGGGTGCATGTAAGTGCGTGTCAAGTGACACATTTTTTAAAAAAAATACGGCGTTTTTCCCGAATCTGTCGGATTTTCCGACGGCCATGCCCCCCGATTTCCATTGTGTGTATGCCGGCGCCGATGCACCACAATCCGATCGCGTGCGCTAAAAACCCGGGGTAATTCGGCGCAAAACGGTAATATAATCGGGAAACCCGACGGAAAAATGCGATTCGGGCCCTTAGTAAATGTCCCCCTTAGATTTTATGATGGGTTTCTTCTTTCATTGTATGCAACCCTACAACCAATCACCATACAAGATCATCATACATCATACACCGCAATAACAAAATTATCCATGTTATATGTACCTCGAAATGGTGCCCTTGAAAACTGAAGCTCATCCTGCACAAAGCAAACCCTGATATAAAAAATGTCATGGGCAAATGACTAAAACATAGACAGGTCCATGGACTCTAACTGTTGTGTCTCACTCCATGGCTTGCTGCTAGGTCTCTGCCTGCTGGCCCTGGTCTCTATAGCATGTTCAACTAGTGAGAACTTGACCCCACTCCCAGCTCCAGAAAGTCCACTCCCCAGAAGACCTGTTTAGCCAAGTTATCCATTGACACAATTCCATACCCCTTCTGCTGGTGGATTCAGATGGCTATATCCGCATCCTCTGAGACTTCCTCATCATCTAAGAAGGGTTTCTGGGCTTCTCCTGGACACTTATCCATCCATACCTGCTGCTCCTCACCCAATGACAAGTATTGAAAATGTCTATTGACCATCAATGCCAACAATGGACGACACTTCCTTGGCTCCTCCATGGGTGGTCTGGCACTCACGGCACAACCACCGTGGTGGTCACCAAAGAATAGACCCCTCTTCTGAGTTCTCCTTGAGTTCTCTAAGATAAGTTCAAGTCCATCCTGCCGAACTACAACATGTACCTTGTGTGGCTTCTGGCAAGTACACTGTGATTCTCCTTCTACCCCTCGGGAGATTGTCAATCATGTTGCCCTCATTATCCTGCACTCACCATTACTTGTATATGTCCATCACTCCTACAATGATGCTGATTTTATACGATTTCTTCTTTCTTTAGTTAATGGAGAGTAAATGGCATGAGAACCGCCTGACACGGTCCATGGAGACACTACGAGAGAGAGAACTGCTACAGTATAACCCCATTAACTGGAGTGGAACCCTAAAATAAGCAGAAGTCAACATAGGGGGCAGCAGAACCCGGTGAATGTATCAGACCCAGTGCCAATGTGTAATGCCCAAATACAGTCAGCCAGGGCATGTACCACTGTACGACTGCAAATCAGAGCCATTAAAGGGATATTTGGGAACACCCTAGTTGTGTTTTTGTAACTATCCTAAGATCCTGTGACTGTAGTAGGTGCCGCTTCCACTTCTGTGTCCTGGAATGGTCACATCCATCAGTCACATTAATAGCGCTGTCCAAACTCAAGTGAATGAGGCTGAACTGCAATACCAAGATCAGCCACAATACGATATACGGCACTTCGGTTCCATATCGCATAACCCCAGACCCTATCTGGAATATAAATTCAGGGAAATGTCTAAGGTTTCAATAACTTTATTATCCTGAGATAAAATAAATTAAGACAGACAGCAGATGCAGACGAACAGACAGGAAATGAGAAACAAAATAATAAAACGAAGGAGGCGGCAACCATTGGACGTAAAACTACATCTCCCAGCATGCTCCGCTCTGGACATACTAGGAGTTGTAGTTCTCTTGGAGGTGGACATGTTGCAGACCCCTTAAGTAACATGCAAATTCATCAATCCATCAAATCCACTCTGATAAGTATCAGGGGTCATAGGTCACAGACATTCCCAAAAAAACGTAAAGTTACACACACATGGAAAAAAACAACAGCATCATCATAGGGTCTGCACAGAGCGGCTGCTACTACTATATCGGCTCCATTGTCTTATAAATAGTGGATCCAAATGTCGCATCTTCTTGTATACAGGGGGAGAACAACAGCATTGTCCTCAATGGTGGCAGAAGTTCTCCAGAGCGCTGGCGCCACCTACAGACCAGATTACCATAAACTTACAGCCCAAGTCCATGATACAATGTGCAGTGAATAAACCATACATGATGCTGCAGTCTTACAGGTCAAGCTGGGACATAGACATTGCGAGCGGACAGAAGAAGTCCTTGAGGTCCATCATGGTCTTCTCCTCCATAGTGGAGACAAGTAAAAATCTCTAAAATTCCTGGACTCCTACAGGTGATCGCTGTGACTGGTCACCCTAGAAGGATTCTATATACTTATATATAAGGTTCTCAGTGGTTTCTTAAAGATTGGCTGTGCTTATGTGTCCTCTATAATATAAGATGGGGGGAGGGTGTTAGGACCTTCCTTGGGGTATCGGCTTCTTCCAGGGTTACCGCTACTTGTCCTTCTCTGCTGCACAGCAGGATGGCGTCAGGAGCTCTTTGGGACGCCACAGGTGAAGCAGAGAGGAGCTCCATAGACATTCGGGTCTCACCTTCTCATCCAGGCTGGGGCGAGCTATCTCCCTTTCAAAAATCCTTCGAGCACCCGGTCGCTTTTCTCAGAGAACCAGTACCCCGCCATGGCCGCCACAGCTCCAATGAAGATGGCGGTAAAGACCATGTCACCTTTGGCGGCTAGCGTGGCCAGGGCGCAGATGACCACCCCGAAGAACATCTGCTGCAGGACCACCACCTCGTCATCCGTGATGTCATCAAACAGGCCCTTCTCGGAGTCATCTTGCCAAAAAAGAGAAGAAGAACAGTAAATTTACTTAAACATATAGAGAGCAGCTCCTGACCGAGCATCATACACGTCATCTGTGCTCCGTAGAAACTTGGGGCTTATTCCCCTCTCCGTTCTTGTGATTGAGCAGAATCACAGAACTAGACAGCTCTCCCTCCCCTCTCACAGCATGCAGTCTCACACTGCAGCTGCATCCCCTTCCTCCCCGCTTTCTGTGCATTAGTCACAGACCCAATTTAATTTTATTTGTTTAAAAAGGATCCAAAACATTTATTACCATCCCGAAGACAAAGTATTAACTCATGGATAGAAGGCTAATAACCAAGTTAAAAGGGATTGTCCCTTCAATGTAAACCATCTTTTATCCACAGCAGGTTCTATGACCTTTGCTCCATTCACTTTGATGGGGCGCCCAATGCAAGTGAATGGGGTGGAAGTCACACATATGCACCCACACTCCACTTGCATGGGAACACAAGTCCTAGCAATCAGTAACTTACACCCAACAGGCTACATTGATAAGACAATACCTTAAACAGGTTGTCCCAGCTTTGGCAGTTATCCCCAGTACACAAGATAGGGGATAACTTTCTAATGGGTTCGGATCTGACAGCTGGGATTTCCACCAATCAAGAGAACGAGACCCCCAGAAATTAGGACAGCAGGGATCTCATCCTCACTAATGTGCAGAAGTCGTGTATGCTCCCTGCCACTCCATTTAATTCTATGACAGCATCCAAAGATTGCCGAGTACAGCGCTCTATGCCAGCTCCAGCCGATCCCATAGAACTAAATGGAGTGTCAGGACACATGCACCACCTACTGCTCTACACATTAGTGAGAACAGGATCCCCCTTCTCCTAATTGCTGGAGTACCTCACCAATTAGTAAGCTAACCCATTACCTGTGGATTGCGGATAGCTTCCAAAGTGTGGATAACCCCTTTAAAACAGGTGTAATGTAATAAGTTTTATTTAATCAATCATAACCCTAAGCTAGATAACTTACCTTTGTGGTCGGCTCTACACGACCCATCCACCCTTTTATATCCCTTCTCACAGACGCAGGTGTAACTTCCCTCCGTGTTCACACACTCCTCCCGGAAACCTTTACACCTAGGGATTTCATTGTCGCATTCGTCTATATCTGTAATAGTGACAAGAAGCCATTAGTGATGCATCAAAAGGTCACGTCATAAACGGTGGTGAACTGCAGGCAAGAAGGGACAGCGACTGCACAAGAGCTTACACTCAACAAACAATCTATTAAAAAGTGCAGGCAGATAATGCATAGAGTCGCTTACCCAGGCACTTGGCTCCATCCCGATAGTAGCCAGCGTTGCATTTCTTACACCGTGCTGGACCAGCGCCCATGCAGCCGATGCAGGATTTATCACAGTCTGGAGAAGAGAAGAACAATGGCAACAATGCAATGAATAGATCTGTGATTGGAGATTCAAGGCCTCTACCAGCAACAAATCTGGATCCACAAGGGACATAGACACAGAAGATTATTTATGTAATTCTGCAAAAAAAAAAAATGCCAACCTGGGAGCAATATTTTGCAAAATAAAAGTGTAATTCTTCTTTTCTCCTGTGGGGGGAGTTGCAGGAAATCCCAGTGACCCACCGAAAGTCCACAAGACACAAAATGTCACGTGAAGCTACGAAAGTGGCTCCCAGCTGGTCATGTGACTGAGAGGTAGAAGGGGAAGGTCTACCAGGGTAAGTACAATATGGACAACCTTATTAGCGTATTGTATTTACCCTGCTAAACTTTCTTATTTGTGCCCCACCCCTTTGTGCTATGATGCGATTTGCATCTACTACTCGTAGTCCAGACAAAGACTTGCTACTACTTACCTCGGCATTCATAGGATCCGTCTGTATTCACACAGTACTGGTTTGATTTGCAGCGATCCACTGTACCACATTCATCAATGTCTGTGGATAAAGAGGAAGGACATTGCCTCATTTCACCAGAGCCTGGTATATGGCGGCCATACAGGCGCTCCATGGTAATATTCCATTACTGATAACTCACCGATACATTTCATGTCGTGTAGCATCCAGCCCTTTCTGCACAGCACACACTGATCCTCGCCCGGGCCCTGGCACTTGCTGCAGGAGCGATGACATTCTGTATGAGAGGAAGACCACAGCAATGTCAGCAGCAGAACAGAAAACCTTCTACCTCCCCTCATATACTGACTACACCTCTATAATGTACACTGTAGAGGCTTTGCCTGCATTACAAGTCTATGTATACAGTATGTACATAAAACACTATGAATGCCCAAAATCAAAAGACACAGCAGTCAAATAGATCTCAAACGGACATGGAGAGAGTAATACATTATTACCAACAAGTCCTAGAAAAGCCCTTTAAACCGCAAGTACCAAATTTAAAGGGGCTGTTCAGAGTTAAGAAGTTATCTACTATGCACAGTATAGGGGATAACAGGGCGGTTGGTGTGTGGGACCCTCACGATCCAGAGAGCAAGGATCCCATTCACACTAATGGGAGTGCCAGAGAGTCTGCTCGTCTTGCTGCTCCAACAATCAGTGAGAACGGGATCCCCTTTCTCCAGATGGAGGGAATTTAGTAATCCTGATTGTTGGGTCCCAGCATACGAACACACATATACTAATCACCTAGTTATCCGCTCTCCTGTGTGTAGGGAATCCTGTCTAAACTTGGGACAACACCTCAGTAGGGGTTTATACAGAGCACAGAGTCGATGTATGACACCAGAGTCACCCTGGGTCATGCCCTTTCACAATGGAACCTGCATTAAGTATAAAGAAGGTATAGGTTAATAAACCAAGTGTTCCTCTAAAATTCATCTGTATCTGAATCTGTAAGTTTCACATGAGTGCAACTACATTTATCATTCAGCAATTGGTGTCCCCCGAATGTCCCCTCCCGGCCGCTAGTACTATACACACATGCTTTGCAAATTCTGAGGCTTTACTAGACGGGGTGCCACAACACTAACTGGCATGAAACTACAAATTCCAGCATGCCCACGGTCATCACGGAAAATGCAGTATCACAAAAGCTACAGGTGACAGACATATATAGACAGACAATACACAGACATAACAGATTCAGAGCATGCACTATCGCCCCCTTACATACCAGAACATACCAGGTGGCTCTCATTTTTGGCTTCCACATAATAACCCACAGCACAGTCCATACACTGCGGGCCACCGTAGCTGGTATAACATTCACATGTGCCCGTGCCGGATCGGGTGCCGGCTCCGTTGCATTTTCCTTTTCCGTTGCAGGGGTTGTCAGAGCCGCCCGGACAGGCTGTAAGATAGAGGGTAGTAACCTCATGTAGGATCCAGATTTATAAGATTCATGGGTGTGTGTTGTTTAAAGTAAAACTGATGACTTACGTGCACAATCCGGCCCCCAGGTGCCTTCTGGGCAGCAGAGCTTCAGCGTGTCCATACACAGCCAGTCAAAGAGGTCGCTGGGGTCCTTGGGTCTAGGAGTCAGAGAAAGATAATATGCTCAAATCTTCCAAATTGGAAATATCTTGTACAGATCTGCACATAACAGGGGGTTAGCCCACAGGATGGGAAATAAACTGCAGATAAATAGGGTCCCACTCCCATGACATAATGAAGTGCAGGTTGAGCATCGGCCGTGCCACTCAGTTTATGTTCAACAATGCTCAGCTATCGTCTATGAATAAGGCAGCAATGCACATCCTGTCATCCGTGGGGGGTACAGCACCCCTGATCTCAAAATCAGTGTGGACAGGACATAACATTAAATCTTAGTCCATCCCCTTTAAGAAATCCTGCGTTGGCATCTCCTTGCCTTCCTCACCTCTTAAACCACCAGGTCTCCAGATGATCCTCATTCTGCTCCAACATCTTATTACATTCAAAGTCAGACTTATCACAGGCCGACTCCATCACCTCCAGAAAACGCGTCTCGCTGCGGTACAACGGGAAACCATTACAAGACGTTCCTTCCCTTATAAAGCTGCATTACCCGTCACCCAGGAGGCACCACAATACCTGCTCTCATACTTGGCCAGCTTCTCCTCCTCCCATGCCGTGTTCCCTCCACCAAAATTTTGCCCGGCTGTTTTCTCTATCCCCTGAAAGAGAACAAAATGTGATCAATGCACAAAATGAGTAAAAACTGAGCCTCTGAGGTCTATGGGGGTCCCCCGACAGCACATATCGGGGTAGATGTTGTTGCATAATATTGGTGCTGACCACAGAATTTCAGTCTCACCCTTATAAAATTGTTGACCAGGCTGCGACAGGTCCAGCACGGATCTTGCTTGGCGAGGCCGAGCCTGGAGAATATCAGGAGGAGGAGGAGCGCGGCTCCCGCCAACGAACCCAGTAGTCCACGTCCGACGTCCATGATACAAAATCTCGGAAAATTAGAGCAGATCCTGCAGGAAGGAGAACAACATGACTTGTAATGGGGATGTGCAGAGGTTTAGGTCACCCAGCTTTCCCTGTCCCCTGCAGATAACACAGCAGAAGAGATATACATAGATTTCACCCTATATATAAGCTCTCCCGCAGCGCTAGTGATTATGGGGTGAAGACGGGATGAGATCTCGGGGGACAGGAGGAGGAGGAGGAGATGCAGTAAATACTTAAGTACCTAGAGCAGAAGGAGATGAACAGATGTGTCCCACACAATGACGGGAGGGGGAGCGACACAACATGGACTCTTACACCACAAACTTAAAGGAGTCATGGGATCCCCGGATCACATGAAACAGAGATGGAGAGAGCAGGACGGAGGGGGAGAGAATCCTACATGTTGGGTGCAGTCACTCTGTCTATTCCTTCTGGTCTGGAATAAACCATTGTCTTCCGGGATGTTTAATAATTAATATTAGATAAATAATTAATAACCTCCCCCTCCCCGCTGACCACCGCCTTTAGATACTTCATTATGTAATGTGATTATTTTAATGCAAGTTTAATATTAAGCAATGAGGAAACATCAGGTGAGGGGCCACCTATGACGATCCTGTTGCCCCCAGCCCTACTCTATAGGGACCTGGTAAGGTGTATAGTGTAATATGGTGTCTGTCTAAGGGAAATGTCTGCAGTGTTTTAGGTTGTCACCATTGATGGGGCTCAGCTCCTATAATTGATCCATAAGGACAAGCCCTCTAAGAGCAGGATAGACATGAGTGAGTGTGGGCAGATATGGACTCGAGATAATCCAGGAGGATGGAAAAGTGAGAACATGTCAGCTGTTATGGTGCTGACCATATGGATGAAGGGTGCAGTCACTCTGCCCATATACAGCAGCTGGCGTCTGTCCCTGTGCCCGCCTCTAGTGCCAGCAGCTTGGGATCTATCATTTGGTACAGGGACACTGTGTCTCCTGTATGACTACCCTGAAGTGCTGACTGTGCACCACGTGTGCGACATATCCCAATGCCCATGTCTCTGTCTGGCAGATGCTGCCCCAGTTAATACCCCAATTAATACCAGACACCATCATGCTTGCCCTGTGTCACATACCACCTATGCCAATGCCCGGCTGCTATAATTATCTTATTTAGATTGAATATCATCCACATATGTGGCAGACTTGCTGCAAAACCTCCATGCCCAGGGTTTCCCCAAATTCTGTGCCACATGTCACGTGCTATGTCCAGGTCTAAGCCTCCTCTATGTTCAGTATTACATACCCAATGCCCATGTCTCAGGCTGGCATTACATGATCTGCCCTGATAACCCGCACCAGGCTGTATGCCCATGTCACAAACCCCTATGACCCTACTGCTATATGTGGCCTCTTTAGGGCATTGCCCATCCTACACATATGTTCTGCACCCAGTATGCCCAGTGTTACCCTTGTTCTTTGCCACGTTACAATCACCCCATACGCCCATGTCCCAGCTGCTAGATCAGATCTCTAACATATACAGTATTGCCTTCTATGTGTGCCTCCTGCATGCCCAAATCTAATGGCCACGTCTCGACCCTCCCAGATACCCTGTGCCAGCTGCATGCCCATGTCTCATACCCCACATGCTACTCCTGCTTCCCCAGTGTTAGATCCTCATTGCCCGTGTGTCAGGCTGGCATTACGTGATCCCCATTGCCCGTGTGTCAGGCTGGCATTACATGATCCCCATTGCCCGGGTGTCAGGCTGGCATTACATGATCCCCATTGCCCGGGTGTCAGGCTGGCATTACATGATCCCCATTGCCCGGGTGTCAGGCTGGCATTACATGATCCCCATTCCTTCCTCTTTTCATGTAATTGCTCACTATTAAAGTTCTCTAAATTCTTTGGCTCATGTACAATAACCTGTGTTTTGTTTAATCAGCAAATACACACCTGAATACAAGGCACAAACCGGTCCGAGTCACTAATACAAAGTACACACATACAGAACGCTGGTGCCGTTAATTCATTGTAACCGGGGAAACTCCTGGAGACCATAACAATGGCCCTATACATTCGGCCAGATTGGAGGATTGTAATCAGATTACCATCCACTTACTGTATTAGAGGCTGGCAGCGTGAAGGGTACACCGGCTGCCGTAGTAAACACAGATGTCATGTCCCCGCCAATGGAGGCCGTCCAGGATCTGCCCCTCTATGTGGTGTCTTAAGTTTATAGGGGCAGTCTTAGGAGTGAAACTCCACATTAGGATTATAAGGACCCCTCATTACTTGGAAATCACATTCACCAAAAAGTTGGGATGGAACTCAAAAATACCAGCCACAATAGAGGTTGGGGCCGAAAAGGAAAAGAGTCACCTTTGGGTGGGGTTGTTTTTAAAATGTTGGGCATAATAAGGTCGAGACACCAAAAAGTTGGCCATAATAAGGGGTAGAATGCAAAAATACTAACTCCCAATAAGGGACGGGACAGACGAGAAACATAAGGTTGCCCATAATAATATTGATAGGGGTCCGGATTCCCAAACCTCGTTGGGGTGCTGGTCATGACTTCTTAGGCCTCATAATCTGGAAGTGAGGCGCACCTAAACATACCAACCTCTCATGGAGAGTTGTCCATGAATTGGAGCAATACAGAGTTGAAGTTATATTAGTAGGATGGGGATAAGGACCTAATGGGGCACATTTGCTAAGGGTCCGAACTCCGCATCTTCGCGTTTTTTTTTCTGTTTTGCGCTAAATTGCCCCCGGTTTTTGGCGCACGGGATCGGATTGTGTTGCATCGGCACCAACTTGCATGCAACACAAATCAGGGGGCGTGGACGTCGGACAACCCGACTGATTCGGGCAAACCGGGGAATTTAAAAAGCAAATTGTATCACAAGATCAGCACTTACATGCACCAGGAAGAAGAGGGTGAACTCCGGCGGACCTGAGCGGGGAAGTGACACATGCAGGAAATTAGAAGCACGATCTTAGTGAATTGCGGCAGACCCGAATCCTCGTCGGACAACGCACGGTGGGGATTGCGTGACGGGACGGGTAAGTAAATGTTCCCCTTTATTCTTTAAGGGGAGCTCTTCCTCAAAGCAGAGGTTTTATCAGACAAGAGACCACAGTTCTGGTGGGCAGCCATGTTTTTGGTGGAAGCCTCATTAGGGGAGTGCACCGAATACCTGATCTGCAATAAGATCCTGAAATACAGGTAAATTTCGCAATAAGATCTTCTCGGCCAAGACAAACAGGGACGTGATCTTTGTTTCTACCATCCCTTAGGTTTGAACCCTCAGGATGACGGTTGTAATGTCATGAGGTGTTGACTTGTTGTCACTGTCACCGAAAGGTGGAGATTTACCATGACACATTGTACAGAAAACCTGCTGATAACAGCAACCACTGCCCTGATAAGCGACATTGATGATCTCCGTGCTGTATGGGGGTCATTATTCTTCTACAGAAAGATCTATGGTATGGATACTCATAAATACTGTCAGGGTAATCATGTTACAGGTCAACTTGATTATACTTAAAGGGGAAGTCTATTTTCAATAGATAACCTCTGTGTAACTTCCTTAGTTTATTCTTGGTGCGGCTTTTGATCAGAGGTTCCTATATACTCTCACACTAGTTATTCTGTAATAGCAGGTGTATATATTCTTCTAAAATGCTGCATTGAGATGTTCCTCTGTTGTTGTTCCTCCTGGAAGTCTATGAATAGATTGACAACTGGGTGTTAACTAATTACCCCACATCTGCACACTCCAGGATTATCGATTTATAGATAACCACATCAATTACGTAAAGTCCCTATGGACAAGGAAAATGTTTGTCAATGTATCAACACATTTCCAGGAAGAATAACAGAGGGATGTTAGATGCAGATATAGAAGAGTAGATACTTCAGGATTGGCAGGTAGACATGTCCTCTAAATATCAGGTCAGTGCCATGAGATCCCTTGTGCTTGTCACTTCTCAGACAGGTCATCGCGGGTTAGGAACTACTGACGGCCAAATTGCATAATCCTAAACTAACCTCATATAAAGGGACTGTTACTATTTGAGGAACCTTCTCTGGGTATAAGGTCCCGCCAGGTGTAGCAAGACCTGACCACAGACGCTGCTTGTCTCTGTTATTCCTGTTCCTGGTGACCACATGGTTCAGTATTGGGAAGTGCCTTACATTTCCCCATAGCCTAAGTAGAGGTCAGGACATTGCTGTCTGCCAGGATTCCCCGAAATTATGTAATTTTGCCCTGTGCTGGGCAGATACTGCTGGGACATGTATGATAAGATGACTGTATTCACACTCCCTGAATGTCACTGTTTGTAGAAGTCATGGGTAGTCTAAGACACACCCACTAACTGTCTCCTCATTGGTTCAGGCTGCTGCTCTCTACATCCCTTCTTGGCTTTTCCTCTTCTGATTGGCTGTTGGGCAATGAATTACTATGGCCCCCACTGATGATCCGTCGATATTTTACATGACCCCTCAGGAAGTCACAGGCCTCAGCAGTCACTTGCCTTTAATGAACCAGCGTCTGATGAGTCCAGTGAATGGTTGAGCATTTATGTGACTAATAGGGGGCAGAAAACGGCCCTGTAGCATTGGTATAGGAGGTGATTGTTTGGCTGGTGCGTATGATTTTATTTTTGAAGGTTCGCTAATTGCTACTTTAATGGTGACTACAAGTCTAGCTCCCCCTAGTGGTGACCATAAAAAACCTGAATTGTATTCTTCAAATTTTGCTCCTTCATTGTTCCATTAGTCTTGAACCGTTGTGACTACGGTGTCAAAGAGGGGTCACTGTTTGTCTGAGACACGCCTCCTTCTCACTATTGGTCAGGCTGATACTCTTTCCTGCCCCCTGCTGTTCATTTATTTTACAACTAATAGCAGAATGATTAATTATGACTTTTTGGTGTGAAAAAGAGGATTATCGGGTAATTACTACTAAACATATACTAAAGTCAGGTCAAGACTGGAGGGCATTTTTAATTGTTTTTGACACTTGCCTTAAGTTGTTGTCTATAATAATTTTTTATTTTTTTTTATATTTCAGGATCTGCAGTGCAACTCCTCTGGTATGTATGAGGCGAAATACCTTTTGCTTAGTCATTACTTCTGGGAGGTGACATTTCGGAGATTAGACGTCTCCATGTAGTGAGGACCTGTCATGTCTGTTTAGGTTCAGTTCACATATCCACAAGGTTTTTCTTTACATTATAGAGAGCTAGAGAGGGATGGACCTGTCATATGATGGACCCCATTGTCTAGAGCAGGTTTCTGTATAAGATTATCCCTATAACTTTGCGTTCCTCTGTTATTCCTCTTGCAAACTAACTGACCTCTGGACAATATTCAGTGTTATACATTTTGATATGGGCAGCACATATTAGACAGCCTGAAAAAGAAAAGATGATTGCTACATGTATTAACTAAGATATACAGGTGAGAACAGTGGACATGGGCTCTTCAAAGAGCACTAACACCAAGTACAAAATTCTGAATGAAATATCTCATGTGAGAGGCGCAGTGCCCCTGATTAATTTGGTGTTTGTTTTAATAAAATCTGACCATCCGTTCAAAAGATATGGCCACCAAAAGTTTATATATAAACTAGCGCATGACAGCCAGAGAGGCGGTAACCTAACACAGAGACACACCCCCAGAGAAAATAAATAGTAACCTCCCCCGTGACTAGTAGGAGATTTTTCACATGTAAACTTGCAGGGGTCATATCTTGTAAGGGGGTGGACGGATTTAAAAAAAACAAACGCCAAATTGTTCAGATAGAAAGCGGCCATCACGTGAGGGATGTCATTCACTATTCTGCAGCTGGTGACAGATCCCCTTTAAATGAGTTATTATGGTTTCTATGTAATCAGTCAAACATGATGTTAAACAGGTTCTTCCCAGGGCAATGGAATTTTGCAGTCTGTGATGGGAGTGACATTCGGCGCCATTTATCGCACAAAATTTGCATCTAGACCTTTTTCTTACATATTTTTGTCTTTGGTCATATAGAAGTTTTGTGTTATCCCGGAGAAGCAGAGACGGCGGAATTTCCTGTTTTGATACCGACGGATATCAGAGCGAAAACAGTGAAAAAGTGCGATGGTGATGCGTGTCATGTCTGGCTTCAAGTCACAATCGACATGTCCGTGGCTTTAGTGTCAGGTATGGTGGCAACGAGTGTGTAGGTAATCAATGGATGTAGTAGGGCTGAGTTTGTCACTTGGCACAACTCATAGTCGCAAACTGAGATTAAGTACAGGACTGAGGCCGTGTCGGAGGATTGTACTAATAACATGTGTTGCTTCCTAGAACCCTCTGATGAATTTGGCTCAGATGACTGTGACGACTATTATTATGATGACTATGAAGATGATTATGACTATTACCCAGAAGGTGATGACTCGACAGACGTCAACCTGTATATAAAGGTCAATAAATCCAGCAATGGTAAGATACTACTGTATATAAGATATAGGGACAGATTTACTTACCCGATCCATTCGCGATCCAGCTGCGGGTTCTCCGCCGCTGATTCGGGTCTTCCGGCGATTCACCAGGTGTCGCTGCTGCGCTGAAGTCCGTCGGAGTTCACTGGAGTTCACCAAGCTATCCTGGGTGCATGTAAGTGCATGTCAAGTGACACATTTTTTTTAAAAATACGGCGTTTTTTCCAAATCCGTCGGGTTTTTCAACGGCCATGCCCCCCGATTTCCATTGTGTGCATGCCGGCGCCGATGCGCCACAATCCGATCGCGGCGCAAAACGGTAATATAATCGGGAAACCCAACGGAAAAACTCGATTCGGGCCCTTAGTAAATGTCCCCCTTAGATTTTATGATGGGTTTCTTCTTTCATTGTATGCAACCCTACAACCAATCACCATACAAGATCATCATACATCATACACCGCAATAACAAAATTATCCATGTTATATGTACCTCGAAATGGTGCCCTTGAAAAGTACAGCTCATCCTGCACAAAACAAACCCTTATATAAAAAATGTCATGGGCAAATGACTAACACATAGACAGGTCCATGGACTCTAACAGTTGTGTCTCACTCCATGGCTCGCTCATGTCTTGCTGCTAGGTCTCTGCCTGGTGGCCCTGGTCTCTATAGCATCTTCAGCTAGTGAGAACTTGACCCCACTCCCAGCTATAGACAGTCCACTCCCCATAAGACCTGTTTAGCCAAGTTATCCATTGACACAATTCCATACCCCTTCTGCTGGTGGATTCAGATGACATCTGCATCCTCTGAGGCTTCCTCATCATCTAAGAAGGGTTTCTAGGCTTCTCCTGGAACACTTATCCATCCGTACCTGCTGCGCCTCACCCAATGACAAATGTTGAAAATGGCTATTGACCATCGATGGCAACAATGGACGACCGTTCCTTGGCTCCTCCTTGGGTTGTCTGGCACTCACGGCACAACCACCATGGTGGTCACCAAAGAATAGACCCCTCTTCTGAGTTCTCCTTGAGTTCTCTAAGATAAGTTCAAGTCCATCTTGCCGAACTACAACACGTACCTTGTGTGGCTTCTGGCAAGTACACTGTGATTCTCCTTCTACCCCTCGGGAGATTGTCAATCATGTTGCCCTCATTATCTTGTATTGCAGATTCCCAGCTCTGTGCCAACCTGTATATCTGGCAGGTAGTGCCAGCCAGTTTTATGTGCACCCTGGTGAGGGTTTCATTGCCTCCGACATCTATTCCTCGAAGTACAAACTGCACCAAAGTGGTAAGAACCAGTCTGTCCTGTCCAGTCTGTCCTCCGTAGATTCCTGTGTCTGCTGGTCATGTCCCTGACCCACTTCACTAAGAAGTCACCTTATAGCAGCCATATTTATACTTTACTGTCTCATGGTCACCAAGCTCTGCTGCTGAGCTCTCAAGACCTGCACAGGTATATCAGAAATAATGCTTATGTCTATAGTTTTATTGTTTAAGTAAAGTTTTTTATTATTTTGCTTCAGGGATCTGTAATATATAATCTTAACGCTATGCCCGGCACTGACTTCAACATAACAATATTCACAAACCCCAGCTACAATAAGGACCTGCATGTGCATCATTATGTCCCTGGTAAGAGATAAATATATTAGGTATATTCTTGTACATAGGGGGCAGTATTATAGTAGTTATATTCCTGTACATAGGGGGCAGTATTATAGTATTATATTCTTGTACACAGAGGGCAGTATTATAGTAGTTATATTCTTGTACATAGGGGGCAGTATTATAGTAGTTATATTTTTGTACATAGGGGCAGTATTATAGTAGTTATATTCTTGTACATAGGGGCAGTATTATAGTAGTTATATTCTTGTACATAGGGATCAGTATTATAGTAGTTATATTCTTGTACATAGGGGGCAGTATTATTAAGTAGGATATTCATGTACATAGGGGGCAGTATTGTAGTAGTTAATTCTGTACATAGGGGCAGTATTATAGTATGTTATATTATTGGGATACATAGGGAGCAGTATTATAGTAGTTATTAGGCGGTACAAGAGGGCAAGTATTATAGTAGTTTATATTATGTGGACACCAGCTCTGGCAGTATTGATAGTAGTTATAATCTTGGGCATAGGGCGGCAGTATATAGTAGTTTAATATTCGTTGACATAGGGCAGTATGTATAGTAGTTATATTCTGTACATAGGGGGCAGTATGCTAGGTAGTGTTATCGTATTTAGGTACATTAGGGGGAAGAATGTATACTAGTTTATTTCCGAGCATAGGGCGGCAGTATTTATAGTAGGTATATTTTGTACATAGGGAGCAGTATTATAGAGTTATATTCTTGCATAGGGGCAGTTATTATGTAGTTATACCTTATACATAAGGGGTTCAGTATTATAGTAGTAGTTATATGATGTACATTATTGGACGGCAGTTAGAGAGGCTATGGAACCCTAGGAATGAATGAATAGGGACAATTCTGTAGAAAGTGTTTTGACATAAAGTCTTATTCACTTTGTAGGTTGCCTAGATTGGATCCAAAGGAAAATATGTGGAATGTGAAGGTACATTCTATCCGAGGTTGTTATGGTGACATGTGACAGCCAGGATCTCCAGTATGTTTTGGGATATCATATACCCGTAGTACTTAGAAACTACAAAACTAGGATTCATGCGTAAGTAAAGTAATAATGAATGTGTGTTTCTCCAGCACAACCAATCCTGGAAGCCTGACCATGGGGACAATATATCTATTCCAGCTTGTGAAGAAGGACCTCTGCCAGGATACTACGTTGGAGTACATATGACTCAGAGAATACAAAATGAATGACACTCCAGAACGACATGCAGTGAGTCTAATACAGTCATGTTATTCAAATAGCATTCTAAAGGAACAAATACATCTATGGTATACGAGATAATAATGAAACTAGATCCGTAGATCATGCTGATGGATAGATCAACAATAGTATGTACTATTAATGGTAACATTGAATGTGCTCTATTTCTTTCGTTGGGAGAACAATATACATTCTGCATAAGTCGATGGATGGTCCCTGTTTTGTTGGTCAGGAAGATCCTTCTCCTAGAGTTATAGATTGGTATTTGGCCGTTGGTGTTCCTCTGTGGTGCAAGGGAGAGTATTATGTGCCCATAGGGATGAGCAGCTGCTAACCTCGTGCACCGCTTACCTCCAGGTTAATACACTGTCCGCATTAATGTAAAATCAGGGTCTAATGCTAATGTTAAGGGGGGTTTATTTGTCCAGTTTGCACATTTGCCACGAGTGGCCCAGAGTTTCCCGAACTTATACATTTCTTTACACCCTCGATTGAAATTCTAGATATCAGCTCAGAGTGTTTAAAGCGAATCCTCGGACATGTGATTACTCACACAGGTGCACGGCTCCTTATATCCCTGGTCATGTGATGTCACACAGGTGGCACGGCTCTTTATATCCCTGGGCATTGTAATATCACAGGGCACGGTCACTCTTTTGGTATGTGATGTCACACAGTCGTGCAGCATATGGCGTTATATTCCCTGTCCTGTGATGTCACATAGCAGAGGACGGCTCTTTATATCCTGGTCATGTGATATCACGACAAGGCACGGCTCTTGTATCACCTGGTCCGTGAGTCACGTCAGAGCGCAGCTTGTTCAAAGGACCACTGACAGGCATATCATGAAACGAGCATGCACTTTGTGAGCCTCAGTAATGACACCAGGGACAGATCTCTATCCTAAACAATTAGTATGAAAAATTAGCTGCATTATAGGAATCTGAACAGCACAGCAGAGGATCCTAGAAAATCGTGAAGAATTGCACAAAAGTTATTGAAAACCGTGGTATAACATTGAGACATTACACAAAAAATATAAGAATTATGTTCTGAAGAGGTATATTGATCCGAAGTTCCGGTGTATGATAAAGCTATGGATGAGGACTATTTTCCTCTGGCAGGCTTGGTTAGTAGATGACCTCAAAGATGCTGTCAGAAGTTTAGTTGTCATTTAAAATCGTACGATTTAGTTTTACCTAATTTAGTCATATTAATATGTTATTGTGGGGCAGATAAAACCTATTCCACCAACCATGGTACCAAATACTTTTGGATATTTGGGAAAAACGGAAAGTTCGGTCCCCCATATCCCCTCAGGATTATGGCTGGATAACAGTCATGATTACGGTCTCCAGTTGGGAGTTTTTTATTCGTAATGTTTTGAGGGTATGGGGGTGGACTTAAATGGATCATATATGTCATGCTCCCCCCCTTTGCACTTGCACTAAGCAGCATAGTGCAGTTGAGAGTTTTCCGATTTAGCTTAGTTAAAAAATAACAATCTTGTTGTGATTTATACTACAGTTCCGAAGAGACAAACATTTGAGAAAAGTGAGTTCGCGGAGGGGTGGACGATAGGAGGTACAAAGCGCTTCCTATAAAAACTACAGCGCCGTGTATGTAAACCGCGCAATCTATCACTGTGTTGGAGACTGACGCCAGTAGCAATGTCATGAGATTCCTGACAGAAGGAAGGAGATTTGAGTGAGGTAAATAATAGGCTCAGAGAAATGTCGCCTTGTTGACCAACAAATCTCAACTTTCATTTTCTAAAATACCCTGGAAACTGAAAGCTGCTCTGTAAATGGTTACTGTGGGCAATAATGGCTTCTGATTTACTGTTGCTAAATGTTCTTATCTCAGGGCACCAAACTCGCCCATCTTTTCCATGGAACCAACAGAGCTAAGCTGACATTTCATAAACTGCTTTGGAGTGAAATATTATTCAACACGATTCTGTCATTGGCTGGCCATGGGTAACAAAGACATCCATAACTTGACCCATTTTTTAATTATGTAGTATTTATTATTATAATTTTTTTCATCTTACCCCACATTCTATAAAAAATGAGGGGATTCTTACATAATGGTTGCCTAAAATAATTCGGGCTCAAAACTGGCATCGTGTGTAGGGGCACTGTTGAAAAGGATTTACACAATAAACTTTGTCTTGCTAAGAAGACTGAGATCGCGTCGCTCTTAAGCTTTTTATTTTCGCCGGCTTTTTTTAAAATACATTTTTTTATAGTGACTTATATAGGATCTTATTGGACAGGGGTCCAAGGTGTCGCGTTATCGTCTAGTCGAGACCATTAAAAGTATTGTCACATAAACCCTTTGGGAATGTGATTACGTTAATGGTGAATTCATTATACTGTGGGCGGAGCTAATTTAAAGGGGTATTTTAGGTATTGCCCATAAAACTCCGTTCAGATGCAAGCTGCTGAACAAAACCTGTAACAACCCCCTCCGCCAGCCTGGGGGTGCTCACGATTTGACATGAGGACCCCTCATTGGTACGCTTTTGACCCCATCTTTTTAAGCTTTCAAGGTACAAACTATCTATCCATCATCCTTTAGCGAAGATAGATCCTAGCAGCCCCAAATGGGTTGTCTGCAGCTGGACCTCTCAGGTCCACTAGTGTGGAGCTGGGCTCAGGAAGGAATCACTACAGGGATGCAACGGTGGTGTGACAGACTGACCTACGGGACTAGCAGTCATTGTATGGGGAAGTCACTAGACTTGTTAACGTATGACACATCCGAAACGTAGTGCTGGTTTGGTTGTACCCCCCCCAAATACAAAGAAACTTCTACTCATCCCATGACCATCTTGTAACAGGAAAAGGAGCATCGTGAAATGGCGCATCTGCACCACTCGCTCTGCCTCAGGTAAAGGACATTATACGTGCTGTTTGTCAAGTGGGTGGAGCTAGAAAATCCAGTAGCTCAATGGATAATGGGTGTGATGATATCATCAATATTTTGATGATGATTTAAAAAAGCCATATAAGGTATGAAAAACAACGAAGCGAGGTCATAAATTAAAATTGAATCCTTATGGCCCCAGCCAGAAAGAGTGTTTCAGGAGAGGATAGTATTGGTATTGTGGGTCTGTCCACTCATGTATACATGACAGTTTTTACCATAACGTATCCCATCCAAGATGCCAACGCTCAAGCCATCTTTTAACTACAGTACCATATAGTTTTATACTATGGTATAGCATATATGTGTATTTCTGGGGGTTCCGGAGATGTACAGAAATTGACAAATCTAAGGCCAGGTTATAGGGGGAGGGTCTGGGGATAAATCATTAAGATTAGAAACACTAACTTTAACTGATAAGAACCCCAGAGGTAAGTGTTTTCAGTTATAAAGTGTTTACATTCCCAGCAGCTCCCCGCAGGAAAGATTGGAAGTATTACACCATAATACTATTTTGGGTCCTCCAGCATATTAAGAAGGGGAATTACTATTAGGTTATAGGTTCCCACCAGTTGATTGACATAAAGGTTAGGGTGGACAGGACGGGACATTGGTGGCCTAATATGCCAGGAGGTGTCGGATTATAAATAAACTGTAAGTTTTTTTTTAAGGTGGATTATGTCCAAAGGGAGTCTTGCACAACCTACTGTTTACATTGGAAAGGTGGTAAGTATGCCAGTACACAAAACAACCTATACATATTGAAAGGCTCTATGGTATTTAAACATGTTTGCCTTAGACCCCCACCACCCCAGGCCCCAGTAAGTCTGTAATGTCACGTGTTTGCACTGGGGATTTCATGGGTAGGTCTTACCCCTTGATAATGAGAATAATAAACAATGGAGTGCAAGGCATTTCACAGGACAGGCTAAAATAGCTAATTTCAGATACGCTACCAGGTCCGTTTGAGTGTAAACGATCTAGAATGGGGGAGACCCTATCCCCAAAACGGGACCGGACCGGAGAGGAATGAAGCCCAACGGCCCTTGTATGGAAGCTTCCGCAGGAAAAAACATTCAGTTTTGGGAGAGGAGGAAGTGCGTCACATTTCAAAGGAGTAACCGGACAGTAATAGATCCTAGTCTTAACACCACACAATGCGGGCAGATTTATTAACCCAGCGGTCTGGCGCCGTTATCTCGGTGGATTCGGGTTCATAGCCGGCGGATTCAATAAGGCAGTTCCTCCGACGTTCCACTAGGCGTACGCTGCTGCCGCTTTGAAAGTCCGCCGAGGGTCCCCGGAGTCCACGATCCATTGCTGGGTATGGTAAGGGCGTGCTATCCAGCGACAATTTTTTTAAAAAAAATGCGGCCAGTTAGGGGAGGCAAGTTTTTCTGAGATCCATGGGGGGTTGAGTTCCTGGTCAACGCCCCCGATTTCCGTTGCAGTGCACGCCGACGCCAAGGCGCCACAATCTGATCGCGTGACGCAAAATCCCGGCCAATTCAGGAAAAATCGGCGGCAAAATCAGAAATATTCGGGGTAAACACGTTTCAGGAAAACGCGAAAAAGGCCCTTAGAGAATGACCCCCAATGGCTGTATATCTACTGAGACCTTGGGGGGCTAATGATAGTATAAGAGATTCCTTGGTGGATCGAGGGAGTAAAAGCAGTTGTGATAAGAATCTAGAAGTGGTGAAAGCAGAGGAAAGTGCTATAGATGAAATGGATGCCGCTTCAAAGCATGGTGAAGTACTTTATCATGGGGGACTCAATTTAACAGGATTATGACGTGGGGGGCAGGAAACCTGCAGGCCTTCAAAGGCGGTAAGAGGTCTTGTCAACAAACAAAAAGACAATTACCTGTCGCAACTAGTCTGGAGCCAACAACGAGGGGGGGCACTGCGGACCCCTTATCCTACCAACGACCTGATAGGGTATCAAAACTACAGGTTGGGGGGACCCTGGAGAATAGTGATCATAATAAATCATTGATTTTGTATACGCGTTACTAAGAGCGGTAGTGAAGGGGAACAACACTCTAAATTCAGGAGGGCAAAAGGATTCAATAAAAAAAACGCAAACTAAGGAAGACCTTAAGCATAGACTGGGATAATGCTATCAAGGACAAAAAGCCCCCCCGAGGGGACCAAAAATGGGACTTTTCTTCACACATATTCTGAAAAAAGTCCCGTGAGAAACACAGTACCTATGGGAATCAATGCATAAAAGGAACAAGCAAAACCATATGTGGCCTAAACTAGTCTTGTTAAGAAAGCAATACGCGAGACAAGATAAAGCGTTTAAGGTGCTAAAACGTTGAAGTTGGGTAGCGGATGATGGCTATTACCAGGGATTTTAGAGAGAAAAAATAAATGTACCTGTAAAAAGCAGACAACAAAAAATAAAAAGGCCCGCAAAAATAGGAGACTGAGGAAATATTGCAGGAGAGGCAAAAATAATCCCAAATATTTTTCAGTATATAAATGCTAAGACACTAAAAACAGAGGTTTGGTCTCCCCTTAGAAAATAACATTGGGGGTCTGTGGAAGGAGACGAGGAAAGGGCCAATTCTACTGAATGTCGCCTTCTCAAACTGTCTTTACCCAGGAGAAATCCCCGGGGGAAGACACAATGAGGAATAATGTTAATCTTTTTATCTAGTGTCAACAGTTTAACCCAGGACGAGGTTTACGGCGCCGCCTCGCAACCACAAGATAGATAAATCAACGAGGGCCAGAGTGTGCATTAACCCAGGTTGTTTCTGCTATGAATATGTACGGTGTACGATAGACGGATGACCGTTATTTTAATATTTGAAGATTCACTGAGATGGGTTATGTTCAACAGGAAAAGAATGGCGCATCGCAAAGTAGGGCTAGGTTACCAATATACAGAAAAAGAAGGATCAATATAGCGATCCTGGAAAACTGATCAGACCCCGTAAGTTCTAATGCTGTGGTTGGGGAAATATTTGCAGGTGTCTTCCATTACTATAAAGGGGTGTTGGGAGTTCCGGGTCTTTTGGGGGGGTGGTTCGTGGGTTGGGTGGGGTTTGATGGGGTTTATTTATTAACGATGTATCCTGGAGTCTCTCCCTGCTGTGGAGCCCTTATAACCAGCGTCAGCATGGGTTTGTATGAGAGATCGGTTCCTTGTCAGACTATCTGATTGGTTTCTACAGGGGAGAGGCAGGTGAGGAGGCGGGTAAGTTCAAGGACTGGATCTGGGGGACGCTGAGGGATGTTGTATATCTGAATTCTCAGAAGCATTTGACCACCGTGGCCACATAATGGTATATAAAATGATGCTGCTGGGCAATAGGAGAAAATCGTGTATGCTGGGTAAGTAATTGGCTAGTGATAGAAAACAGAGGGTGGTCATTAATGGCACATTCTCAGTGGGTTGATGTTACAGTGGAGTGCCACCAGGGGTAGTATTGGGAGCCACTTCTTTTTAAATTTTTATTAATGACCTTGTAGTGGGGTTACACAGTCAAGTTGGCAATATTTGCAGGTGATACTAAGCTGTGTAAAGTAATAAATACTGAGGCGAATAGGTAGCATTACAGAGGGATGAGCGGAGGAAGCTTGGCCGGGATGGGCAGAGGAAGATGTTGATGAGGTTTAATGGTAGATAAATGTAAAGTTATCACTTGGGCCATGGAAACAAAAGTATGTGTGAGTGTAGAATGTATGTTCTTAAAACGGGTCAATTACTTAGATAAAACTGAAGCTGAAAAAAGGACTGGGCGTTATTGGTTGGATGGAGAAACTTTAATTTTAAGTGACACAGCAGTGATACGGGCTGCTGTAAAGCAAATATAAAATAATTGGGTAATGGGTTATCAAGGAGAGTGGAATAGATTCTCATGATAAAAGACCATAGTTCTTGCCCTTATTAATACGAAACTCCAGCTGGTCAGACCGACACAGGAATATTGTGTTACAGTTTGGGCACCAGTGTATAAAAAGGAGATAATAGAGCTGGACGGGTGCAGAGGAGAGCAACCAGGAGTATTAGGGGAATGGGGGGAATTAGATTACACTGAAGATACAAAATTGGGATTATTCAGTTTAGAAAAAAGACGAATGGAGGGAGAACCTCATTATCAAAGTGTACCAAATACCTGAAAGGACAGAACAAGGGGATCTCTCCAAAGACTTATTATACCTAGGCCTGTGACCAGGACAAGGGGGATTATCTACGCCTAGAGGGAAGAGGCTCTGATATTTACCATCACCATAGACAAAGGTTTTCTTTACTGTAAGAGGACAGTGAGAATGTGGAAGCTCTCTGCCGCAGGAGGTGTTATGGCTGACTCTATGTACATGGTTCTATAAGAGAGGCCTGGATGACGTTCTGGAGAGAAAAAATATCACGGGTTATGGGGATAACAAATTTATTTAATTCTTGAAGGTGAGACTGTGAT
This sequence comes from Engystomops pustulosus, assembly GCA_019512145.1. Lineage (NCBI taxonomy): Eukaryota > Metazoa > Chordata > Amphibia > Anura > Leptodactylidae > Engystomops > Engystomops pustulosus. Next base: position 91,955,297 of record CM033649.1, read on the forward strand.
GGACTTGGTCTCTTCCAGCCTTCTATACTATGATACTATGCTTTAGGCCAAAAATCAGTACATCTAATGCTCCATGGTGGTATGGGGCAGTACAGCTGATGTATATGGTCCCTTGTGGTCTAGTGGAGTACTGGGGTTATTAGATAGGTTTTACCTATATCGGTCAATTGTAACATCCCTGTGGTGGTAAGGTAGTAAAAAAAAGTGAATATAATGGATCCTGAGGGTCTAGCGGGTCAGTTTAGAGTTAAAGAAGGAGCCCTGTTCAAACAGTAAGGAACCATGGGGGGTACAGGACTTTATTATGATGAGCTATTTACCCCAGAAGGTGAGGACTTGACAGCCTGTATATATAAAGGTTAACGAATCCAAAGGGGGCAATGGTAAAAATGTAGCCAATGCTTTAAAAAGATAATGGGGCTCATTTACTAAGGGAACCAGTTTTATGTCGGACTTTGCACATTCTGTTCTAGTGTTAAAACTGCGCCGACAGGTTTTAAGAGAGAGTGTCCGAGCGCCCATTTGTGCCGTGTTGTGGCGTGGACGTGGACTAGGCAAACATGCAACACAGATGTATTAAATGAAAGGGCAGTCCGATGAGAATATCCCGTTAATGTAAGGGCAGTATATGGGAAAACAGTCTTCTATAAGACTCCCAATGGGATCATAGGATATCATTTATGATAAGGAGACATTGTGCGGTAGGTCAATAAATCAGTAATAGGGATCCCTCATGGTCTGGGGCAGTACAGCAGACTAGGTGTGATGACATGAGGAAGGTTGTTCCACGAACACAATCTACACCCAGAAGAAGATTAGTACACATCCAATTTTCTTATATTACTTGCATCAGGGCTGCCACCCGCATTAACCCTAACGCTCCCTGCAGATGAGAGGAGGAGCAGAATTGCTTAACCAGAAGATAGTGGAAGATTTCATGACGGATCAATGTACCAAGGTGAGAATGGAACATACCATCGATTTTAATTTTGCAATTTTGCATGTATAAATTCGAATCCGGGTGAACAATTAAAAGAGCTCGACAGTTATCACTTATATATTTAACCCACATAATAAATTCATGGAATGGAGATTGTGTGTATCCATTCATAGTATTCCAATGGTAGCAAGTGGATGCATTATCTTTCTTTTTTCTTTTTATAGATCTACATCTCAAATACAAAGGACGAATTCTATGCCTGTAACATGGAAAAGTGTAAGTACATAGTAGAGTCTGGATAGATATAGATAGATAGATAGATAGATATGAGATAGATAGATAGATAGATAGATAGGAGATAGATAGATAGTAGATATGAGTAGATAGAAGATAGATAGTAGATACGTAGATATGAGATAGATAGATATGAGATAAATAGATAGATAGAGTAGATAGCTAGATGATATGCGATAGATAGATAGATATGAGATAGATAGATAGATAGATAGATATGAGATAGATAGATATGAGCATAGTAGATAGATTTTAAGAGTAGATAGATATAGATTCAAGGAGTACTGCATAAGGGACATCGGCAGGCATGGTGGAAGTTATGTCCACAATAGTCATATACAACAACATAGGACATCAGTTGGTGGTATCATGGTGTTATTATGAAATTAGTTATGACACTTTTCACTGTGAGGTCAAGTAACTTAGATAACAGTAGTTTTAGCCTACCTGTGCCTCAGGCTTCAGTGTCCTTGGCGGTACCTCAGTTCTTGTGAAGTCTCATATTGTTCTTTCACTTTCCTGTTTGACTCTTCACGTACATTTATGAGTGATGTCGCCTACACACTGTATTAATGCGTTACATGTCACATGATATGTGTGCAAATACAATAAGGAAAATCCATTTAACAAAAGTAATGATGTGTTATCTATGATAATATTGAGTAATGCTTAACGGGGTCCTCCAAGGAATCCGACTGTTTATAACAATGGCCATTCACAGGGACATTGAGATGGGTGGAGGGGCCTGACACACTTGGCCCCTGCAGGACAGCACCAAAATCTTAAAAGTGGTGGTGTGTTATTGCTATTGCGAGCTTGCGTATGTAATTCTGAATATAGACCTGAGCGCAATACATAATTAGGTTCAACTACAGAGTGTGCAGGCACTGGTACCACCGTGTTGTAATCAGACGAATAGATGTGTTTGACCACCACTATGATACTTATTTTTGCCTCGGAGGACCCCTTAAAGGTGGTGTTCCCAAAATAATTTTTTCAAATAATTTTTTTTTGTTCAGATTCCAGGTCCATAATGTGGAACTGGGTCCCGGGCGCTGTGACTTGTGTTTGGCATTGCCATGCTTTGTTCTGGTTCTTAATCTTAAAAAATGAAAATCGAAAAGTAAGTTATAATCTTATTTAGGTTGTTGCGTAAAGCACATGATCAATAAATAAGAGGCTCCAGAGGCGTGTGTCAGGGAACTAGGGGACAGAGAACCTGACATTACAGCTCCCTAGCCAGAATGGGAAGACATATATAAAGCAAAGAGTAAAGTGCCCTCTATAGAGGACCTTGACTTGTGTGGTCAGTATGTAATATTACACTTCTCCTGTCGTTGCCGCTGTATGTGAACCTCCCATCTGAAGTCCATAGGGATTTTTGAAATAATTTTCATATATGTTTTTCAGAATGTTTGAAGTTCGGTGACGGCCGAAACAATCCAATGGTAAGTCCATTTTAATTATAGACCAGAATTATGTACTAAACAAATTCCACGAATATCAAAGTACAATAAGAATTTTCCCGGGAAGAATTATAACCATTCCTGGAATATAGTTCACGCCTTAACACACGTCTTATTGGGTATTGTAGAAAGTTTGGGAAGGTGCAATCCCCATGAGCCTGCAGCAAAGAAGCCGGTCATGTTCAATGGGGTAAGTCCTTATCACATTCCTGTTGTAACCATTCAATTCTACATCATTGATGGTACATTTTTTTACAAAAAAATTTGCAAGTAAAAGTTAAAAGTTTTTAAGTTTGTAAGTCTTTTTTGGTATCAAGACTGCTTTTACCATAGAAGAAGATGTGGGGAATTTGTTGGGCTTTTGGGGCCAACCAACGCTCTTAAATGGTTAAAATATATGCTTAATGTTCTTCTATACCAAATTTTAAATTTTTTTAACTAGGTGAATCTTCATGAGCGCAGAATTTTTGATCCTCATTCTCCTGACAACCAGGAATATGAAAAACCCGTCAGGTTGCCTATTCTGTGAAGGAGGCTCTTCCAGTTGGACGTGGTGTTGGACAATGGCACCGAGTTAAAATTAGTGAAATGAGCCCCCAGTGCCTTGGTACCACCAAGAGAAGAAACGACTGTTCATTGAGAAACAAGGCTTGATCATCCTCCTCTTCTCTGAAGGAGCCAAAGAGAGGTACATGGCATGGCAGACACAGGATCCAGCAAGACACATCGACCTAGATCCCTACCAAACGTTCGGAGCCGTGCTGAACTGTGTACTCTCCGACTTTTGTAACAGGAAGGTCGATGGACAATATGTTGTTGCCACTTTAAGTCCTTCTCACGTGGCCTGTGTCCCTGAGACCTTCAAATCAGTTCCTGTCTATGAGCTACCGCTGCGTCTTGAAAAGCTATTGAAGGAAATTGCAGGGGTACGGGCCAAGAAACTGGGCCATAAGCAAGTGAAGAGATTGTCCAACGAAATACGGGACAAACTCTCCGGAAGGAATAGGCTGGACCCGCCAGGAGATGTTGCTGTTGAATTACAACCCTTAGTGTAGGGCACAAGTGACGCTCTATAAAATGATGGTGGAGAATGCGGGTACATACTATAAATGATGGTGGAGAATGCGGGTACATACTATAAATGATGGTGGAGAATGGGGCACATACTATACATGATGGTGGAGAATGCGGGTACATACTATAAATGATGGTGGAGAATGCGGGTACATACTATAAATGATGGTGGAGAATGCGGGTACATTCTATAAAATGAAGGGAAAACTTCTCTCTATAAAGTGTTTACAGAAGTTCTTGAAGGAAATGAGATATAACCAAGAAGAAGACAACACAGACCCTCACGGCAGTCATGAATGTAAAGAGAAAAGTTGATATAAGGTTGGTGGAACCTATAACTAAAATTTGTACTCCAAATTCTGGACTATCAGACGGTACAGTGGTGGCCGACATGGCACAGATGGTGCCCCAAAATGTTGAGAACATTGGACTTTGGGGTTATGGTGGAGGAGCTGAAGAGGCTCCATAAAGTTTTAACGCTCTGGTATGTAGCAGCTGTGAGTAGGATGTTGAACGTGTACTAGAAGCTTTTGTTGTATGGGTAATTTGCATTGAAGGGGTTTCCGAACTATATACTCTTATCCAAGAGTCACTTTGGCATTTATGGATCCCCAAGTATAGTCAAGTCTCGGGGGCCCCTCATAATGCATTGATCAGCCCTGAATAACAGAACAGGTGGTGTATTATCAGCTTAATTCTGTGAGGGTCGGCAACCCACCTCTCCCAAAACTGATCTGGGCTGCACCCCACCAACACTGGGGCTTAAATTGAAAAGGAGCACTGGCTGGACCAGGGTCGGCTCCAGGTTCCAATAGGCCACTTGGCGACAGAGTGTCATTAGGCCCCTTTGCAATGGACTCAGTTGGCGGAATTAAAAAATTCAGAAACTAATACAGTCCCCTGTTCCCTAAAATATTCTCTAGTTTATCATTCCAGAGAGCACCCTCACAGATTATTTTTTATAAAGCCCCAACGTAGGCTGCCAGGGACTGAGATTGAGCCATGTGGGCCCTTTCAGCAGCTCTGGGCCCCAGTACCCGTCAAGGTATGCCGGGTGCTGGCACTGGCCCTGGACTGGACATTCACATCATATAGGTAACTTGCAGACCCCCCATTATCCTGATCACAAGGAGTCCCAGTGTCCAATTGCCCAGAATTAGATACTAATCTGCTATCCTTTTAGCAGAGGTAAGTGTATTTTGTGGAAAACCAATAGCCCCTGTTCTAGTTTACAATTCTGTTTCTACATAGGGGACTCCGAATTCTATATCAGGAAAAAACAAAGCAGTGACCTCTGTAAAGAAATGATTGTGACTTTCTCTGTAAAGAAATGATTGTGACTTTCTCTGTAAAGATTGTATAATAGTTTATAATGTTCTGATATTCATAGCATTTCCTACATCTTACGGCCATTTGTTTCTATGAAACTTTATCACTATGGTCTATATATACACAAGGCTTTTCCTAATTGTTTTAATATATTTTTTTAATTTGTGACACCTTAAAAAAAAAATGGTAATAAAATGTGAAAATCTTTAATATAATGACATGAAGGAAATAAAGTCTTATTTTTGTAAATTTGTTGTTGATATCCAGTGTTTGATTGAACTGAATGTATAAGGCAGGATTCATAAGTCTTTAATGCAGTTTTTAAATCCATCCCTTGTATTTCCCTTGACTTTTACATCAATTCTTGACTTTATCTTAGACACTGCATCAGAAGCAGCACATATGATTCCGCTATATCCCCAATTTGGCAAGACAGTCCCTAATTTTCAGTCCTGCCGATTATGGACTCCAATTTACAAAGGGGCAGTGCTTATAACACTATACTACCAAGTAGGTGGGTCCATGGTTAAGACGTGGAACAACTCAGTCCTGAGGGCAGGGTTTAGACACCCTTGTCTTACCACCATTCAAATCTATAGATAATGTACACATAGGGGCACATTTACTTACCCGGTCCAGCCGCGATCCAACGGCGCGTTCTGTGACGAGGATTCAGGTTCTGCCGGGATTTATTAAGGTCGTCCGCCGAGGTCCACCGGAGTTCACCTGCTTCGTCCCGGGGTATGTGAGCGCTGTTCTTGCGACACTTTTCGTTTTTTAAATTCCGCGGTTTTTCCGAATCCGTCCGGTTGTCCGACGCCCCCCCCCCCCCGTCTGTTGCTTAATAGCCGGCGCCAATGTGCCAAAATCCGATCGCGTGCACCAAAATCCCAGGGCAATTTGGCGCAAATCGGAAATCGACGGGTAACCCGACGGAAATACGCGATTCGGACCCTTAGTAAATGTGCCCCATTGTTTAATACTTTTTGTTGGGAAGCTCTGAATTAAGTTCTGTTCTGGGACTTCCTTAAACAGGGCAAAAAAAATATTTTCTGTGGGTAAAAACAAGGCCTTAGGACCACCCCAACCCATGGGTAATGGTCACTTAAAGGGGTATTTTAACATTTTAAGGGCACAAATGTCCAAACTGGAGAATTTCAGGACTGTGAGCTTAATAATAAATCACAATGGGGGTCATTTACTAAGGGCCCGAATCGCATTTTCCCGACGTGTTACCCGAATATTTCCGATTTGCGCCGATTGTACCTGAATTGCCCCGGGATTGTGTCGCACGCGATCGGATTGTGGCGCATCGGCGCCGGCATGCGCGCGACGGAAATCGGGGGGCGTGGCCGAACGAAAACCCGACGTATTCGGAAAAACCGCCGCATTTAAAAACCGAAAAAGTGTCGCTTGGTGACCGCTTACCTTCACCTGGTCCGAGGTGGTGCATTCCGGCGCGTGGAGATGATTTTCAGCGCAGCAGCGCCACCTGGTGGACGGCGGAGGAACTGCCTTCATGAATCCCGGCCGGACCCGAATCCAGAGCAGAGAACGCGCCGCTGGATCGCGAATGGGCCGGGTAAGTAAATTTGCCCCAATGTGCCTGGAGTTGTGGCTACTGGCCTTAATCTGTACCTAAGGCTAAAGGCAGCTGTGGGACTGCCCCACCATAGAATCGCAGGATCCTCCGGTGGGCCCAAGTTGTAACCCAATACTGGCTCCAGAGCTCCAGCAGTAGCCAACCCAATTTGGAGGCTACTAGGTGGAAAAAAAACAAACATTTCCACCAATAAGGTTCCATCTTTATTGAGATCTATTAAAATCAGCAAACATAAGACAGGACAAAGCTGACACGCGTGTTTGGACTCTAGTAAGTCGTAGTCATGGTCACATTTCTTATATGTTAAAAGTCAATGTAAATACCTTACTACTAGGTGGGCTCCTAGGATTACTGTATCTGGTAGGCCCAAGGAACCCCAGTCCGACACTTACCATATACCAATAATTTAACCCATGTCCCGAGCTCTGAGTACAACTCATTGCTATCAATCACACTGTAAAATATCAAGGCAATGGCCCTTGGCAAATGAATTGCATGGAAATCCGCCAAACCGACTGGTAACTGAATCTTGTTTTTTCATAATGTAAATATTTAATGGAAATCATCAAGGTAATAACCGCGGCCCCGTATCGTAACAAGATTAGATGAAAAGCTTATCGCAGCCAACGTCACAGCATGACGTGAGGATTGTATGTGCCAGATTTCCGTGTGTTAAACGGGTATATCTTTTTGGCGTGAGGCGGGGCTTAGAAGTAGGAGTGGCCACCCTGTGAGAGTTGTCATTTCTTAACAGTCCTTAGCAGACAATGAAATGTAATAGATAAAAAAAACTGTCAAAGGTTTTATATTTTAGGATTGCTAGATTGGGGGTGCAGGGAGTCTACAGAGGACTCCACAGGGCTCCAGGAGCCTTGGGGGAGGGGGTATAATACATATAGATGGGGGCCGGTATAGATTGTGTCCCAGCTGTTTCATGTTATACGTCTGTAGACTCATGAAGGTCACAAGGCTGATGATCACACCGTGAGACTACGCATCAGCTATTCTGCTAAACTTTGACCACAGTCATAAACGTAAGACACTGATAACCGGGATGAAGACGTGACTGAGACCTGATGCACATGGAGGATGATGGGAGATCTGCGTATGTAACTGTCTATACATTGTTTCACTATAGTCCTGCTCCTATAGGGTTTATATGGTTCTCATTCCTTATCTTCTCCATTAGGCCAACCATCACGTCTCCTTCTATTCACACATCGGGGCAGATTTACTTACCCGGTCCATTCGTGATCCAGCGTCGGGTTCTCCGACGGTGATTCGGGTCTTCCGGCGATCCACTAAGGAAGTGCGCACGATGTCCACAAGGTGTCACTGCAAATCAGAAATATTCTGGAAACCCGACGAAAGTGCGGCATTCGGACCCTTAGTAAATGAGCCGCATAAATCTTATGTTCTCACCTTTCCCATTGCCTCCTACATCTTTTTCCCAAACAGTGTTATCCTTCTGCTCACCCTAAGGCCACATTCACACTGCTCATCCGTATCGGATCCTGGACAAGCACAGGGAATGAGCGCTCCTCACCCTTCCCCATTGAAAGATGAACGGTTGCACCACAAATTCATCCAAATATAGGACATGTCCCATATTTTGCAGCGTGGCTGCCCGGCTCTGTGAGACAACGAGTGCTCACCACACAATGAACTGGGAGCTGTGATCTGGTTGTGTGAATGTGGCCTAACACTGCACCCAAATACTGTAATACCCCTGAAAATAGTAGTACCACACACATAGGGGGTCATTTCTCTTTTCCGCCCCTTCTCTGTGATCTTTTGGTTCTTTCTCTAGTGAGTATTATTTTTATTCCCTATTTGTCTATGTGGTCACTACTCTTTGTCAAATGCAGTTTTTGAGACTTATTAGGCAAAAATGTGCAAATTTTTTCGACAGCTCATATGCCAGGTCAGGACTGGAGTGTTTTTGCGCCATTATTTGCACCCTTTTAGGCACAAAAACATTGTTACCTCGGGCACAAATGTCTGGAAGCAGGACAAATAAAAAGACAAATTTGACAAATGTTACTTTATATTAAGCCGATTTTCTAGATTTCTCAGTTGGAAGCGAGAAGCTGGCGGCCGCTCTCTGAATCTCTAGACTAGTTATAAAATGCCATGGCTGTTGTGTTAGCGTCCTCTAGTGGCCGAGGTGAATGGCAGACAGAGTGCTGTCCTGGCTCATTAGGCTCCGCTCACTAAGAAGAGCCGGCTCTTGTAGCTCCTGAATGGCTCCCTATTAAATATAAAATAGGAAGCCTCAGTTCAGCCAGTCGCCCAACTCCACACCCCTTTTAACCCGATTTTATCGGGTTAAAGAGGGAGTGGTAAGCCAATTAGGGGTGGGGATAAGTGAGCCATGGGGAGCCGACTCCCGTGGCTCCTGTGAAAGAGCCGGTTCGTTCACGAACGACCCTGCACTAACAGTAGCAGGAAGTGCAGGAAGAAAAGGAGACCTGCTCTGCTCATTGTAACAGCCTGTGAATCTGGTTCTTGAGATCCGTTGGGGTCCGATCACTAATACACCCACTGATCAGCAAGTAAGCAACTACCTTGCTATGACTGGAGAACCCCTTTAAGACTCATGCTGATATCAAACATAGCGGAGCCCTCAGGGAATTGGAGACTTAGTTGGAAATATGAGCTGCAGCTAAAAATTCAGTTCCCACCTAATAATTAGCTGCCTCACAGAACCACAAGCCTTATGTGATCTGAAAGATGAGGTCCTTATCCTGCAGATTTCTAGGTGCTATAGAGTAGAAGATAGGGGCTTCTATCCCTGTGTAGGCTGGACTCATCTCAGGGAAAATATGACTCGTCTCTGTTCAATGTAACGTGCATTTGCAGAGTCTGGAGTCTTCATATACTGCGACGTATAGAGGACACACAACGAATAGACGTGATATTACTGGACTGCGAAGCGGAAGAACATCTGATGCTACATAGTATATGGGTGGGGGGCGGCATGTGTGTCAGACCCCTCATCGCTAAGGGTAGGGGGATCTCTAAACAATCCTGCAGAAGCCCCTTTGAAGGTCCCTGTCCTGTGAACACCTAGGGGCGTGGTTTTATTAATAATAGGGTGCACAAAAATTTATCTGCAATACCAGACATCACCTGTGGATAGAGGGGGCGCTGTTTTTAAGGAAATAAGAGCTGCCATTTTTTATTTTTATCCTGGACAACCCCTTTCACTTTTTGTTTTGATGCTTATACCCCTCCCCCTACTTGACAGTCACTGGTGACGTCACCCCCCGGCGCCCCGGGGCGCGTGCTCCGGTCACAGAAGCTTCCAGCAGGGGGCGGGGCCGCTGTGTGTGTGAGCGGAGGCCGCGGCACCGCAGGGGTTAAGCCTTCCCGGCAGGTGTCGTGGCTCCGGGGCTCGGGTTCCAGGGCGGTGACGTCACTCTGCGCCGCGCGCTCCTCATTGGCCGCTTCCTGTGACAGGGCGTGTCCTTGCAGTCAGAGCGGAGGATTGCGGTGCGGGTGACGCGGTGCACGCCGGGAGCTGCGGGGAAGGAAGAGTCAGCCGGGGGAGACAATGCTGTGCCCCACATCTGTCTGACGGCGCCGGCTGCTGGAGGTGGGTGCCCTCCCCTACATGGGGCATAGGGGGCGACACTGAGCATGCGTAGTCAGCAATGCCAGGGAGTGTCAGGCTGTAACATGGGCATAGGGAGGGGCTGAACTGCCATATGTATAATGCAAAGGTGCCAAGCATGCCAGGATATGGGCATAGAGGTAACCAGGGCATGCCTGGTGCAGAACATATATCACAGCATGGAGAGGCCTGCAGCTGGCGCAGGGTATCAAGGAGGGGCATGTAATGCCAGCCTGACACCCGGGCAATGGGCATGTAATGCCAGCCTGACACCCGGGCAATGGGGATCACGTAATGCCAGCCTGACACCCGGGCAATGGGGATCATGGATCATGGTACTGCCAGCCGGACACCGGGCACTGGGGATCATGTAATGCCCGGCCGACAGCGGGGCAATGGGGACATGTTAAGCCAGCCTGACACACGGGCAATGGTATCATTTAATTCTCTACACCCGGTCAATGGGGTCATGTCATGTCCAGCCTTACACCCTGGGGACGTAGATTCTTGGAGGCGATACCCGCTGAGTGAGTCGATAGAGCCGCTGAGCACTTAATGCCCTATATAAAAACAGTGGCCTTGCGCACTCTGGCACAGGAGAGCAAGTATGGGCTTACGCGTGAATTAGCCATGGGTACGGACTCAGAAGGCAGAAAGTGGCAATGTTCGGAATTGTTGAGTGATTGCTTAGCCACGTGCCCCCTGCACTACCCCACTAATAATTTCTGTACTTTAATGACCATTGGCACTTTCCGATTACTTTGGGATAGTATTGTGTGCTCTTCTGTACCATGCCTTTCCCACTTCGTCACTTGTAGCTCACTAGGTTGTTATTTGCCTTCTGTTCTCACCTACCTGTTGCACTCTGCAGTCCAAATATCAGTGTTGATGTTTTCCCTATTCCAACCTGGGCAGGATTATTAAATGGACAGGCAGTCACTGCACCTATGTGTGACAGCCCAGGTTTGCCCAACCGGGCACTTCCCTTTTGTATAGCACACTGTCGGCGGCTCACATGCCAAAACTACATGAATGTAAGTAGTGTACAAGACTAATTTCCACCTGGATTTAACGACGTTCTTAACCGTGCGCTTATGGGTGCGAATCTGTTATGTCCTTGTTCCCGTCTATGTTGTGTTAATGTGCGCCCTTTTTTTGCCACACCAATGGGATCATCTGTTACATGGTGTAATACACTAATCCACCTATGGGGAGCACTGCCGATCATCTGTTACATGGTGTAATACACTAATCCACCTATGGGGAGCGCTGCGGATCATCTGTTACATGGTGTAATACACTAATCCACCTATGGGGAGCACTGCGGATCATCTGGTGTAATACACTAATCCACCTATGGGGAGCACTGCGGATCATCTGTTACATGGTGTAATACACTAATCCACCTATGGGGAGCGGTACGGATCATCTGGTGTAATACACTAATCCACCTATGGGGAGCGCTGCGGATCATCTGGTGTAATACACTAATCCACCTATGGGGAACGCTGCGGATCATCTGGTGTAATACACTAATCCACCTATGGGGAGCGCTGCGGATCATCTGTTACATGGTGTAATACACTAATCCACCTATGGGGAGCACTGCGGATCATCTGGTGTAATACACTAATCCACCTATGGGGAGCGCTGCGGATCATCTGGTGTAATACACTAATCCACCTATGGGGGGGGGCGCTGTAGGGTAATGAAACACTTGCTGCCCTGCAGGGTTCCTCCATGGTGGGCAGTGGGATAACTTTTTGGGGCACATTTATTAAAGCATTTGTTTTCTGTCTGACTGTGCACCAGATACATGAAGACCCTGCACCAGTTTCGATGAATCTGGCGCCCCCTGCACGCGTCACAGGCAAACTGCACATAGTACAGACTGCTCTGCTCTTGATAAATGTGGAAATCTACCATCAAAATCCATCATGATAAACTAGGGGCACAGCGACTCCGGTAAATTTGTTATCCATGGCCTCCTTCTTTCTAAAATCAACTTTTAAAATTATGCTAAGAGCCCCTCCGTGCTGCAGCTTCTCAGGCTTGTACACAATGTACAGGAGCACTGTCCTTCTCCCACTGTGTGAGATTACAACAGGCAGAGGGAGGGGGGAAGTGCTGAGGGAGCAGGAGGGGTGGGGACAGTGTAACAGCCCGTGAAGCTGCCGCATGGAGGGGCTCAGGTAACACGCCTATAGCCCTTCTGACTACATAGCATAAGTATAAAAGTTGATGTTTAGAAGGAAGGAGGCCATGGATAACTAATATAAGAAGATACCGCAGTCCCGGTGCCTGGATCTAGGAGTAATGTCCCTGGTTTATCATAATGGATATTGATGGGAGATTTCCTTTGTCAGGGGGTCACTAAGGACCCCATTGCGGGACCCTCACAGTCATTACATTGTGGCCCCCTGTTCTGTTGCCTAATCTGAGGGGATGTTATAGAACAGCATGAGGCCCGGGGCTCCCCCATATGTGTCTGACATCCCCCCCTGATGGATACTGTGTGATGTTTGTATAAGCCTCTGCTGATACAGGGCCAGGACCACCCCAGACGTGTCCCCCCCCCCCCCCCCCCCCCCCCCTCCATGTACAGCTTCACCCTAGCTAAATAAATACAGGAAATATGAAGCAGATTCATAGATTTTGGTGTTTTTGTGCCTCTTTGATTTTGTTCTGTCTGCAGCCGCACGTCCCAGTGTGAGGTCCCGGGCAGGACTACCGGAGAGGGGTGGGTTACACCGGTTATCCTAGGTGACAACTCCGCTGTTCAGGACCTGAACTATAGAAGGACCTGCACTTATAAGGTCACATGTCCCTGCAGGTCCCCTTGCAGCACAGAGGAGAGCAGTGTGAACAGTTCTGAATAGCGGATGAATGTTTTTGCTTAGATTTAGGAGTCTGTGGTTATTTTTGGATTAATATTCCAGGATTACAGCTTTGTCCTCGTGTCCTCACACTGCTGTGCTCTTAGCACTCTGCTTTAACTTCTCTTATAGCCCTTTTTATTATGAATACCATATATACTCGAGTATAAGCCTAGTTTTTTGTGGTTTTTGTGGTAAAATTAGGGGCCTCGGCTTATACTTGGGTCGGCTTATACTCGAGTATATATAGTAAATGTTGTAACAGGCTTCTGGCTAAATATTTCAGTATTCACTCATATAAGTGGCGTTGTTAAATACAAAGAGCACATAGCACAGCAGTGTTGGTATACGTCCTCTGTTCACTTAGAAGCTACAATCCGGTATATAAATTTAGATTTCACAGTCCTGCTGCTACTAACAACATACACAAATGAATGCTTACACATCTCTCCAAAGACATACCTAACACTGGCAGCAGAGAGCACAGAGCACAGCAGTGTAAGGACACGCCCCCAGCGCACATGGAGAAGCTCCAATCTGGAATTTAATTTTTTTTTGTTTCACAGTCCTGCTGCTACTAACAACATATACAATGGTATTATTTACACATCTCTCCAGGGACAATAACTAACTCTGGCTGAAGACAGGGCAGAGCACAGCAGTGTGAGGACACGCCCCCAATACAATCCTGAAATATAAATCCATATTTCACAGTCCTGCTGCTACTAATAACATATACAATGGTATTATTACACATCTCTCCAGGGACAATACCCAAAAATGCCTGAAGACAGCGCAGAGCACAGCAGTGCGAGGACACGCCCCCAATACAATCCTAGAATATATATCCATATTTCACAGTCCTGCTGCTGCATATACAAAATATACAAGTGTATGATTACACACCTCTCCAGGGACATTACATAACACTGGCTGCATGGTCTTCCCTGATGGCTAATCCCTTTAAGTCAGGTGAAATATTAGGACGTGTGAACTGATGCAAGCAGCGTGTTTGTAATCCTTTGGCAGGGACGTTGCAAAATTGTTCTTGGAGAGTAGTAACTCCAGGGTTGTGCTGGTGACATCATATGACTAGTGTTGTGCCATACACATCTCCACCACTAGGTGGCAGCGCAGTTCATGAGATTGAGTCTGTATTTTGTGTTGCTGCAGTGATGTAACTATCCATTTTCAGAGTCTTGGAAAAGCTGGGTGAGAAGCCGTACTTCCAGTACGAGGCACATGGCAAACAATCACACATTCAGTTTTTAATACGACTTTTATTGTATGTACAGTTGTAATTTGGCACACTGTATGGGCTCGCCTACCGAGCCTCGACACTACAGTATATAGCGATACGGCTCCTGTGCAGTGGTATACAGAGACACGATTGTCACAGCTTTCATTATCACATCCCCCGATGCCTCAGCTGCCTCGGATTCCCCTCAGACTCAGGGGAAGGTCTTTTATATTCAGCAATGACCATCAAGTCCTGGGATTGCTTCAATCATTCAGAATGCGACAAAGGCAGGTTTTGAAATACAGCACAGCATAGGCTATTGCGATTCTTTCGAAATGATTATCCTTGGGTCACAAGTTGCTTATGAAGGGTGTCAAAACAACCCACTTGGGAGCTAAAAACCGTACAAAGATTTTGGATTCAAAATCTCCATTTGTAAATACAGCTGCTATGTAGAAGTAAGCGTCATCATGGATACAGACTACAAACAAAGACTGTGTAGTATGACCCCGCCCCTACACTTTTAGCTTGTCAATAAAAAATTATAATGTCCTGGGTGGCCAGGAGATAGGATGGTCTCAACTGACCACTCCATGGGTCCGTCCTTGGAGCCACCTGTGATACGGGGTCCCTGTGACAATTTCCTGATTGGTATCTTTAATCATGTATTCTGACACTTCATTCCTACGCAGAAGTTTCTCTGGTAACAGTATGATATTCTGTCAGTACAAGGCGAGATTCTGTATGGAAGCAGAGTCAGCGCAGCGGATATAAGATCTATTTTAGATCTAGATGAGATAAAAGAAAGATACTGTTGATAGATAGATAAATAGATATTGAGAGAGATAGATTAGATAGATACTAGCTAGAAGGATAGATAGATAGGAGATATAGATAGATAGATAGGAGATGAGATAGTAGATGATGAGCTAAGATATGAGAAGATAGAATAGATCTGAGGTAGATATTAGGTAGAAGGAGGATAGAAGATAGATAGATAGATAGATAGATAGATAGATAGGAGCTAGATTAGATAGATAGGAGATAGCTGTGATAGGAGATAGATCGATAGATAGATGCTAGATTAGATATGAGATAGATAGAATGATCTGGAAGCCGAAGATAAGCTAGATAGAGTAGCATAGATAGATAGGATCGATACAAGATAGCTAGCATAGAAGATATGCGACAGATATGAGATAGATAGAATAGTAGATAGGATAGATAGATAGAGATAGGGAAGGGATAGATATGAGGGGTGATATTAGATAGATAGATAGCTAGATTAGATAAGATAGATAGCTAGGAGATAGAAGCTCGATAGCTAGATAGATGAGATAGGAGAAGATAGATAGGGAGCGATAGTAAGATAGGATAACATAGTAGATAGGAGATGCTAATAGCTGATACAGATAGGAGATCGCTAGATAGATAGATACATAGATAGATAGATAGCAGATAGCTCGAAGATCGATCGATAATAGACGATTGATGATCTGAGATAGATATGCGCTGGATAACGATGGATAATGGATAGAGTCGATAGATAGAGATGGGATTAGCGCTCGATAGCTAGAGCGCTAGAGCGTAGCTAGATATGAGCTGGAGATGAGACGCAGATGCTAGAAGATAGATAGATATGAGTAGATGAGGATACTGTGTATATCTATCTATAGTTAGACATGGGTATGGATATGTATGTATATATTTGTCCATAGATGGTGTTCTACTGTAGGCAGCTGCTATTGGACATATACGACCATTTCCCGCTGAGGTCCGGACGCACCTTCTGCGGCGCTCTCGTCGCCCACGTTCTATTGAATCCGTGAATAGTAAACAGCAGTCGATGTTAAACAAGGAACATGCTACCAGTTTCTTTGCCGCGGTACCTTAGTGATGGGACCGGACAATGTAGCAGGAAGGTTTGGTATAAACACGTTGTGTATGGTTCATGGGGGTCATAACCACTTAAAATCAAGTATAAAGCATTTCGTTCTCCTCCAGAATACAAGTGGAGAGCGGGACAGGCAGCACATAGCATTTAGGAGACCAACGATTCTGGAATGAGCAGCAGCGCAGCGCATTTCAGGAAATGAGTGGAATAGGGCCGTATGTAACAGAGGGCAGGGAGAAACATAGGCGTAGGGCCCCAGCCAGCACAGGTATTTCAGGAATGACTTGGTATATCATGGTAACGTTCCTGTCCACCAAGGGATACTAATAGTCCGGGGCTCTATTGTGCAGTGTAGCGTCAGACAGAGGTACGTCTGATAAAAGAAGACAGTAGGAGCAGCAGCACAGGAGTATTTCAGAAAAGGCTGATTCTGGTGGTGTCACTGACTCTGTGACTGTGAACAGACCTGCTGTTCCACCAGAGCCACAGCGGATTTCAGCGCCTCCTGATGAGAACTTTAGCTGACCCCTAAAACAACCATGGCTGTTTACTCTCATCACATGTAGGACGGACTTTGTGCGCTTGACTTCGTCCACCTCAAACAGCAAGCAGCCGAAACACACGACTCACAAAGCCGAGTGTGAACAGCCTAAACGTCTGCACAAGGTGATCTCTCCTTCGGGTGAGCAGATGTCCTGGGAAAACAGTGAACGTGAACGGTGCAAGGGGAGCCTGCGGATCATCTGGGTATGTAATACACTAATCCACCATGGGAGCGCTGCGGATCATCTGGTTGTAATACAATAATCCACTATGGGAGCGCGGCGGATCATCTGGGCTGTAATACACTAATCACCTATGGGGGAGAGCGAATGCGGATCAGTGTACATGGTGTAATACACTAATTCCACCATGATGGCGGAGTGCGGGAGCGCTTCGCGGCTAATCGTACCTGGGTAATACATAATCCACCTATGGGGGGCACGAGCGCGGTCATCTGTTACCTGGTTGTAATACAATAATCCACCTATGGGGCGGATGGAGGAGCGAAGCGGATCATTGTTACATGGTGGGAATACACTAATCCACTACTGGGGGAGCGCTTTGCGGATCTATGGGTAATAACTAATCACCTATGTGGAGCGGATGCGGATCCTCTGGTTTTAATAAACTAATTCCAACTATGGGGAGCGCTCGGACATATGGTTGTACTCACTAATCCCCCTATTGGGGAGCGCTGCGGATCATTGGTGTAATACACTAATCCACCTATGGGGAGCGCTCGGATAATTGGGCGTGTTGTAACAACACTTATCCACCCATGGGGGAGCGCTGCAGATATCGGTTGTAATACATACCACACTAGGGGGAAAGAGGAGCGCTGCGGATCATCTGTTAGATGGTTTGGTACACCCTAATCCACATATGGAGCGCATGCGGATATTCTGGTGTAACTACACGCACCACCTATGGGGAGCGCGCGTCTTCATTGATTGTAATACAACTCCACCTATGGGGAGCGTGCTGATCATATGGTGTAATACACTAATCACCATGGGGAGGCTGCGGATCATTTGGGTAAATACACGTAATCCACCTTATGGGGAGCGCTGGGACATCTGGTGTAAACACTAATCCACTAGGGGGATGCGATGCGGAATCATCGGTGTAATAGCACAATCCACCTATGGGGGAGCGTGGCGGATCATTGGGTGGTGGATACACGAATCCCCCCCATGGGGCGCGATGCAGATCATCTGGTGTACTACACTAACACCTCGGGGATGCGCTGGCGATAATTGTTTAATGGGTAATACACTAAGCCACCTATGGGGAGCGCTGCGGATATCTGGGTAATACACTATCCACTATGGGACGCGCTGCGGATCACTGGTGGAATACACTTAATCCACTAGGGGGAGCGCGCGGCTCATATGTTTTTGTTGTAATACACTAATCCACTCGCACCCTGCGGGAGGCTGAGGATCATCTGTTACATGGTGTCATACATAATCCACCATGGGGAGCGCTGCGGATCATCTGGTGTACATACACTAATCCACCCCATTGGGGAGCGCGCGGCTAAATCTGTTACATGGTGTTAGGGATTTTAGCAGGGCCCAAAGCCCCTTGACTTTTTGTACGGTCCTATTTAACCCTTTCCTGATTGAACAAAAGGACCAAGACATACACATCAATCTCTTAGTCAAGATATTGTCCCCTTTAAAATCAACATGCATAATAATATAAAGAAGCATTCATCAAAGGGGCGTGAATAGTTACAGGCAAAGCTATTGGTCTCTAGCCACATTCTGGAAAAAAACAATTAATTTAATTGTGTCTCAGTTCTCAGAGACCCTTTGGACACAGATATTGTATATAATGTGAGAAGGGAGATGAAGATGATAAGGGCTCAGAATCATTTATTATGCAGGCTCAAGGACAGACTGCTTCTCATTACATGTACAGGGTATTAGCTGACAGGGAGGCAAAATGTTACATAAATGACGTTGCATCATGACATTAATTGACAATGTTAGGGAACATGGTGCGCTGTAATCTAAAGATGGCGGACAGTAGTCAAGAGATGGCGTCCCGAAACCAGTGACGACCTACCATTAACATTGGTTGATACAGATCCACCTATGGGGAGCGTGGGGATCACTTACTGGGTGTAATGAAAGAATCCACCTATGGTGGAGCGCTGGGATTGCTGCATGGGGTAATGTACATAATCCACCTATGGGGGAGCGCTGGGATCACTTGTGCAACTTATCCACTATGGGGAAGGTAACGTGTACAAATCCACCTAGTGGGGAGCGCTGCGGATCTTAATGGTTGTTAATACACTGAATCTACCATGGGGGGACGCGAGTCTGGCTTTCCCTTAGCGGGCTGATTGATAGGGTGTAATTACGACTGATCCACTTATGGGGAGCCCTGCGGCATTTACATTGGGTAAAACACAATCACCTAGGGGGAAGCGCTTTGCCGGTCATCTGTTACATGGTGTAATCACACTAATCCGACCATGGGGGAGCGCTCTGCGGATCTCTGGTTACAGGGTTCATAACTAATTCCACCTATGGGAGGAGGCTGGATCATGTACTGGGTGTAATACATAATCCAATCCTTGGGGGAGCGAGCGGCGATCTGATCATGGTGTAAACCACTAATCCAACCATGGTGAGCTGCTCGGCCATCGTTCATCTGGTGTAATACACTAATCCACTATGGGGGTGAACCGTCACATGGAAACTTACCTGGGCGGATCATTGTGTTAAGTTACACTAATCCCCTATGGGGAGGCTGGGATATCTCTAGTATGGTGATACACAGCGTAATCCACCTATGGGGGGAGCGCTGCGGACATCATCTGTACATGGTGTAAACACTATTCCACCTATGGGAGCGCTAGCGGCATCGCATGGGTGTAATACACTATCAACTATGGGGACGTGCGAGATTAATCGTGATGGTGTAATACAACCTAATCCCCATGGGAGCGCCTGCGGATCATCTGGTATGGTAATACACTCAATCCACCTTATGGGAGCGCTCGGGATCAACTATGGTGTAATCAAATCACTATGGGGAGCGCTGCGGACGATTGGTTGTAATACACGAACTGCCACCTATGGGGGAGCGCTGGGATCATATGGGTGTATACACTGAATCCACCTGAGCTGGAGGGTAACCAATACATGGGGAGCGCTGCGGATCTCTGTTTATGGTTACATCAATATGGGCGCGATATCTCGGTGAAAACACTAATACCATATGGGGGGAGAGCTGCGGATATATGGGGTAAGATATCACTAATACCACCATGGGAGCGTGCGATAACACTGGTGTAATACACTACACCTATGGGAGCGCGTCAGAACTGGGTCTATCTAGGGGGATCGATGTAGAGTCTATGGTGTAACATACACTAATCCAACCATATGGGGATGCGCTGGATAACTGTGTTGTATACCTAATCATCCATATGGGGAGCGCGCGGAATCATCTGGTGTTGTAATACACTAATCCACCTATGGGGAGCGCTGCGGCTATATTGTATATGTGTGTAAAACACTACATTCACCTATGGGGAGAGCGCTGCGGATCATCTGGGTATAATCCCACACAGACCTAATCAAGATACGCTTATCTATGGAGTCTGCGGAATATCTGGGTACTTCACGTTGGGCGGATAGAATCACTGGGTAATACCCGAATCCACCTATGGGGAGCGCTTGCGGATCATCTGTGTAATACGATAATCCACATATGGGGAGCGCCGTGCGGGATATGGTTGGTTTGTAATACATAATCCACTATGGGGAGCGCTGCGGATCTATCTGTACATGGTGTATACACTAATCCACCTATGGGGGAGCGCTGCGGATCATTGGTATTGACTACACTCATCACACTATGGGGGAGCGCTGGCGGGATCATAGTGGTTGTTTACACATAATCCACGTTGGGGAGCGCTGCGGATCATCTTCTGGTGCAATACCACTAATTCCCACTATTGGGGAGCGTGCGGATAATACTGGTTGTAATAACTAATCCCAAGGGGAGGCGCGCGGCTCATATGGGTTGTAATACACTAATCCCTAGGGGGAGCGCTGTTGATAACGTATCATGGTGTAATCCACCTAGATCACACCTATGAGGAGGCGGAGGATGCATGGGTAAGATATCACACTATGGGCACGTGATCATCCTTTAATCACTACCTATGGGGAGCGCTGCGGATCTCTGGTGTAATACAACTAATCCACCTAGGGGAGGCTGCGGATAATCTGGGTGTAATTATCAACAATCCACATATGGGGAGTGCTGCGGGATTCATCGTTATGGTGTCAATACAAGTAATCCACATATGAGGGAGGAGCGCTGCGGATCACGGTGTAAGTACACTAATCCAACCTATGTGGGAGCGCTGCGGATATCTGTTACATGGTTGTAATACAATAATCCACATATGGGGAGCGCTTGAGGATCATCCTGTAAGGATGTAATGACACTAATCCACCTATGGGGAGGCCCTGCGGATCATTCTGTGTGTAATACACGATCACTCCACCTATGGGGAGCGCTATGCGGATATCTGGTGTAATACACTAATCCACCTATGGGGAGCACCGCTCTGCGGATCACTCTCTGTACATGTGTAATACCACTATCCACTATAGGGGGCGCGGCCCACTGGGTTAAACCAACACCATGGGGCTGATAATGGCATACATAATCCACAAACCTATGGGGAGCGCTGCTGCGGATAATTTAGCTGGTGTAATACAATAATCCACTAGGGGAAAGCGCGAATCGGATTCATATGGTAAACATAATCCACCTATGGGGGCAGCGCTGCGGATCACGTAATGGTGTTAATACACTAAATCCAACCTATGGGAGGCGGCGAATCTGGTTGTAATACACTCTAATCCACCTATGGGGAGCGCTGCGGACATTGGTGTAATCCACTATCCACTTGGGGAGAGTGTGGATCACCTTTGGTGTAATACACTAATCCACCTATGGGGAGCGCTGCGGATCATCTGTTACATGGTGTAATACACTAATCCACCTATGGGGGGCGCTGTAGGGTAATGAAACACTTGCTGCCCTGCAGGGTTCCTCCATGGTGGGCAGTGGGATAACTTTTTGGGGCACATTTATTAAAGCATTTATTTTCTGTTTGACTGTGCACCAGATACATGAAGACCCTGCGCCAGTTTTGATGAATCTGGCGCCCCCTGCACGTGTCACAGGCAAACTGCACATAGCACAGACTGCTCTGCTCTTGATAAATGTGGGCCATTGTCTTAATTAAAGGAAATCTACCATCAAAATCCATCATGATAAACTAGGGGCATAGCGACTCCGGTAAATTTGTTATCCATGGCCTCCTTCTTTCTAAAGTCAACTTTTAAAATTATGCTAAGAGCCCCTCCGTGCTGCAGCTTCTCAGGTTTGTACACAATGTACAGGAGCACTGTCCTTCTCCCACTGTGTGAGATTACAAGGGGCAGAGGGAGGGGGGATGTCCTGAGAGAGCAAGAGGGGAGGGGACAGTGTAACAGCCTGTGAAGCTGCCGCATGGAGGGGCTCAGGTAACATGCCTGTAGCCCTTCTGACTACATAGCATAAGTATAAAAGTTGATTTTAGAAGGAAGGAGGACATGGATAACTAATATAAGGTCACCGCAGTCCCGGGGCCTGGAGCTATGAGTAATGTCCCTGGTTTATCATGATGGATATTAATGGGAGATTTCCTATGACAGGGGGTCACTAAGGACCCCATTGCGGGACCCTCACAGTCATTACATTGTGGCCCCCTGTCCTGTTGCCTAATCTGAGGGGATGTTATAGAACAGCATGAGGCGCGGGGCTCCCCCATCCCTGTACATCCCCCCCCCTGATGGATACTGTGTGATGTTTGTATAAGCCTCTGCTGATACGGGGCCAGGACCACCCCAGACGTGGCCCCCCCCCCCCCCCCCCCCCCCATGTACAGCTTCAACCTAGCTAAATAAATACAGGAAATGTGAAGCAGATTCATAGATTTTGGTGTTTTTGTGCCTCTTTGATATTGTTCTGTCTGCAGCCGCACGTCCCGGTGTGAGGTCCTACCGGAGAGGGGTGGGTTACACCGGTTATCCTAGGTGGCAACTCCGCTGTTCAGGACCTGAACTATAGAAGGACCTGCACTTATAAGGTCACATGTCCCTGCAGGTCCCCTTGCAGCACAGAGCAGTGTGAACAGTTCTGAATAGCGGATGAATGTTTTTGCTTAGATTTAGGAGTCTGTGGTTATTTTTGGATTAATATTCCAGGATTACAGCTTTTGTCCTCGTGTCCTCACACTGCTGTGCTCTTAGCACTCTGCTTTAACTTCTCTTATAGCCCTTTTTATTATGAATAACATATATACTCGAGTATAAGCCTAGTTTTTCAGCCCAAAAAATGTTCTGAAACCCCAAACTCGGCTTATACTCGAGTAAAAAATATATAGGTTTTACCAGGTTTTTGTGGTAAAATTAGGGGCCTCGGCTTATACTTGGGTCAGCTTATACTCGAGTATATACGGTAAATGTTGTAACAGGCTTCTGGCTAAATATTTCAGTATTCACACATATAAGTGGCGTTGTTAAATACAAAGAGCACATAGCACAGCAGTGTTGGTATACGTCCTCTGTTCACTTAGAAGCTACAATCCGGTATATAAATTTAGATTTCACAGTCCTGCTGCTACTAACAACATACACAAATGTATGCTTACACATCTCTCCAGAGACATACCTAACACTGGCAGCAGAGAGCACAGAGCACAGCAGTGTAAGGACACTCCCCCAGTGTACATGGAGAAGCTACAATCCAGAATATTAATTTTTTGTTTCACAGTCCTGCTGCTACTAAAAACATATACAATGGTATTATTACACATCTCTCCAGGGACAATAGCTAACTCTGGCTGAAGACAGCGCAGAGCACAGCAGTGTGAGGACACGCCCCCAATACAATCCTGAAATATAAATCCATATTTCACAGTCCTGCTGCTACTAATAACATATACAATGGTATTATTACACATCTCTCCAGGGACAATACATAAAAATTCCTGAAGACAGCACAGAGCACAGCATTGTGAGGACACGCCCCAAATAAAATACTGGAATATAAATCCATATTTCACAGTCCTGCTGCTGCATATACAAAATATACAAGTGTATGATTACACACCTCTCCAGGGACATTACATAACACTGGCTGCATGGTCTTCCCTGATTGCTAATCCCTTTAAGTCAGGTGAAATATTAGGATGTGTAAACTGATGCAAGCAGCGTGTTTGTCATCCTTTGGCAGGGACGTTGCAAAATTGTTCTTGGAGAGTAGTAACTTCAGGGTTGTGCTGGTGACATCATATGACTAGTGTTGTGCCATACACATCTCCACCACTAGGTGGCAGCGCAGTTCATGAGATTGAGTATCAGTCTGTATTTTGTGTTGCTGCAGTGATGTAACTATTCAGAGTCCAGGAAAAGCTGGGTGAGAAGCCATACTCCCAGTACAAGGCACATGGCAAACAATCACACATTCAGTTTTTAATACGACTTTTATTGTATGTACAGTTGTAATTTGGCACACAGTATGGGCTCGCCTACCGAGCCTCGACACTACGGTATACAGCGATACGGCTCCTGTGCAGTGGTATACAGAGACACGATTGTCACAGCTTTCATTATCACACCCCCGATGCCTCAGCTGCCTCGGATTCCCCTCAGACTCGGGGGAAGGTCTTTTATATTCAGCAATGACCATCAAGTCCTGGGATTGCTGGTGCAACCATAGCCGCAGGGTGCTGCCATATATACAGCCACGAGTACAGAGACCTATATACTACTGGGTAACTGGAAATACTGCAGAATGACCAGGTGCGACATGACTACATCACCCATTCACAGTGTTCTGTAGGCTAAATCTTAAAGGGGTTCTCCACCTAAGTTTATTTTTAGAAAGATTAATAATGGAGGTCACGACGTGTTGAAAATGTGGTTGTTATGAAACTGCTGCAGTCTTCTGGATAAGTTGTCAATCAGCGACTGTCTGTCTTTGACTATAAGGGAGGAGTTAGAGAATTTCTGGGTGGAGTTCTGACCCCAGACGTCTGTTACTATACTTACTATATTTCAAGCTTCCTGTACTGCCATTGGTTGAAAAGCAAACAGGAAGCAGGGGCGGGGCTTCCATTCACTTCCTGTTGTTAAAAAGATGTATATCTATGGCAGATGTTGGCCGGCAACAGCTACCAATGACTCCACCAGCTTAGTGTGGGCACAAAGGAAAGGCCGTCTGGAGACTTAGGAAGGAATTTCCTTAAACTTGCCTAATACTGTAATAAAATGTGCCGGTAGGAGTCGTATGGGTGTAGATTGGCCCAGGTGAGGTATCAGTAATCTAGGTAGAATCTGCCAACAATCTATGGATGTGTATCAAGTCTCTCTAGATGGCAGATTTTAGGGGGAAATAGGATTTTAAGGGGTTATTAAAAACCTCAGTGGCAGTGGTCTATACATATTTTCTTAATGTGCGGCATGGGGTGGTCCTCTAAGTTTTGGGTCATAGCCAGTAAGTAGTGTAACGTGGCACCGTCTTGTTTGAAGTAAACTGAAGTCAAATTTTATTTTACTGTATGAATCTTATTATATTGTTATGTTATATTTTAGGCTTCCTCCACTGTCATTGGCTAAGAAGCAAACAGGAAGCTGGGATGGGCTTCTACTCACTTCCTGTTGACTGGGAGAGACGGCACCACCATCCCAGGGATCATCAAAGTCTGGGCTAAGTTTTTGTGAAAGTGGAACTACCCTTTAAGGAAAATAAAATCCTCAAAATGTCACAAAACTATAATACAACTTGATGAACGTAAACTAACATAACTAGAACTTTCCACATTGGGTTTGTTGCACGCATGGATGTTATGCTTCCCCCCTACGTGTAGCCAAAAGTATACCCGGCAGATCTATCGCGGTTGAGATGTACCAATAGGCATGCGACGTAACCTGGTGTGTATTTACAGTATGTATATATGGTATATGCAAATGTAGTCATCACTTCCTGTTTTTTTATAGTGTTTTTACTACCCATTTTTTCTGATTGTCATGAATCACAGTCGATAATGAACATTTTTTGGGGGGTCAGGATGCTTGTCACGGAAACATCTGGTTGAACTCGTACCCAATGACATAAAGTACCACTTTTTAAGTCCTTTAGGTTTAAAAAAACAATACTATTTCGTATGGTTAAGTCCGGCAGAAATTCACAGGTTTCTGCCTTTAAGTGCTTTTATAAAACAATGTGATGAGACGGGAGTCACGGGTGTCCGTCTGATGTCATCCGGAGGACGATTCTGGCGAAAGAAGTCACACTTTGCAATCCAAAATAAATACATTTAAAAAAAAAAAAGAAAAAAGTTCTGTAACAAAACGGAGAAATACGGCGATTCCTAAAACGCTCGGTGTGCTTAACATATCGTATATATAAAATACGATTAAAGGTGTTTCCTCCTTGTATAATTGTCTTTCCTATTTAAAAAAAAACGAAACAGAACAGGCACCTTTCCCTTTAAGACAAGTCCGTGGTGGAGGAGACACTGGCTCACAGTTCAATGGTCTCGCTGGCAATACTGTGGGAATCTGTGGTTTGACTTCTTTCGATCAGTCTCCTCCCGAGGCTTTTCTCAGGCTCGCTGCTCTTGGACACGATGCTAGGTTGGGATCCTTGCTTAAGAAGTTGGGTGGAAGGTGTATCTTCCAGGGGAAGGCTTTCCACAGAAGATAGTCCGTGACGCCAAGGATTCCAGCTGATTTTGATTGACCCCTTGGAGACGCTGTCCATGGAGCTCACTGACACCACCGCGTCCGTGGTCTGATCGCGAGGAAGCTCTTTGCTGTGCTGAAAGCTTTCGCTCGGAGAGTCGGCCTCGGTGGTTGAGCTACACTTGGCCGCGCTGTACATGTAGTCGGGGTTGCTGCATCTTCGCATCTTCAAGTCGGCTGAAATGAGCGGGTCTACCGTCTGGTTCAAGGCAGAACTTTCCTTCAAGGATGAGCAAGAATCCTGCCTGGTCAGGTAACTAGGATACTGGAGACTGGAATCCAGGAAAATACTGTCCCTCACCAGATGTTCTCTGAACAACGCCTCGTCAATGCTTCTGCTCAGATTTATAGGGGACGGCGGTCGGAACTCCAGATCTGTAAGCGAAAGCATTGACTCCTTCTCAAAACAAATGCTGGTGTAAGAGCGCCCCATGGTCACGTTATGAGCTTTGGGCCCAAAAATGGATTCAGGCTTCGGTTTGAAGAGTGGAGATGATGACCGGCTATTGTTCCCGTTGTTGGCACTGCTCTTCGTCTCATTGTTTTCCTTGATGATTCGGAGAGGGACGTTCTCGGCTTGGTTACGGATGAGGCTTTTGCTGATGTTATTGTTGACCATCCTTTCTTGAATGTTGTTGGTCCAGTCGTAGCAGTTGTTTGGATATTCTGGAGCATCGCTTTTCTTGTAGGTGCAGAAGTAGCTGATGATTTTTGACCAGCAGGTATGGTCATTACTACTGCATTGTAAGCAGAAGCTGTGGGATGCTACAAAGATCATGGAGAAGCAAAGAGCCAACTCAAAAATTCTGTACCAGAATTGTAGAAACCACCAGGACCAGGAAAATTCATTTTTCCTGCCCAGTAATCCATACAGCCACAATATTGCATATACCTGTAAAGCACAGCAAAGAAGCCCGAAAATACTGCCTACTACTAATACTCTGGCAGAGGTAAACATGCACTTGATGCTCCTTCCTTGGGTTTGGACCACCACAATATCTTCACTCGGCGACACACGTTGCGTCTCATTCACAATCTCTTTGCTACTCTTCCTCAGCTGGTAATATGCCACAAAATTTCCAACCATCAGAAAAATACCCCAAGAAATGGACAGGATCTGCAGAACCATATTCACGGAAGGATTGAGAAGATGGGTTAGGAGATCGGCACTCAGGAGGACGATGAAATGAATGACGGCTATGACGGCCAGCAAGGCAAGGCTCTGGAATTTTGGGGGTAGCACTTGAAGACGGGCAATCTTCAGAACCAACAATACCAAAGTGGCAAATGCCGTAAGCATAAGTGGGAACGTGACATTGTACAGTACAAGGGCAATAGGTTGTGTGATCTTCATCTTTGTCCCATAGGGATCTAGAAGAAAGTACACTCCCCGTAGGACTCCGATTACGAACAAGAGGGCATTGGCCAAAATGACATAAGGAAGATAGGACACACGAAGGATGGGAGATCCGATAAGGTTGATGAGGGCAATTAGTGATAACAACAAGAAGAGGGTGGCAGTGCCATAGACGTGCATATCCCAGGCAAAGCTCAGGGTGCGTTGTAGGTCATCCCACCTCAGTAGGGTTTGGTTGGTTCCAACAAATTCACAAGTGCCGCTGTTTTTGGAGCACATGGGAGTGTCCAAGGTTGGCTTTTTGGAAGGGTAGTTGGTTGGGACATCGATGAGTTGAGGACGATGAAGGGCTCTCTGAGTTGTGACTCTTATCTCTCCTCTGCGTCCATTCTTCTTGGTTCCGTTTGAGGACACTGGATCTGAAAAAGCAAAAAGTGAGAAGCTTAATCTAAGAACACAGATACAAAATGAAGGTTTTTACATATAAATATTTGTTTCTGGAGATTTTTTTGTCTATAAAAAGTACAGGTCGGTGCTTCTCTATAACATAATAGGGTAGATTTACTTACCCGGTCCAGTCACGATCCAGCGGCGCGTTCTCCGCCGCTGATTAGGGTCTGCCGGGATTCACTAAGGTCGTGCGCCCAATATCCAGCGGGTGTCGCTGCTGCGCCGAGGTTCGCCGGAGTTCACCTGCTTCTTCCCGGTGCATGTGAGTGCTGATCTAGCGACACAAATTCTTATTTAAATCCCGAATCAGTCGGGTTGTCCGACGGCCATGCCCCCCGTTGTTCTGTTGCGTGAAAGCCGGCACCGATGTGCCAAAATCCGATCACGTGCGCCAAAATCCCGGGGCAATTCGGCGCAAATCAGAAATCGTCGGGAAACCCGACGAAATTACTCGATTCGGACCCTTAGTAAATGAGCCCCAATGCTTCTTAGTGAGAGCAACTTAAGGAGCTGATTTGTCTCTACTTCCTGTGTGTAGTATGTGAAACATCATTGCAGCTAGTCTCCAGCCAGCAGCTCGGAGACAACTTAAAATTAGAGAAAGCAGAGGGGAAGACTGCTAAAAATTGCACTCATTGAATGGCTGTAAATTATGCTATTCCTCATGTACACATACTGGGCAGTTCCAAGACCGCCGCCAATCCACTCTGACTTTGTGACAATTCCCAGTTTGTGGCAAGTCCAGTTACCTTCTGGTGATGGTTATGCGGTTGCCCAGTTATCAATTTATTAACAAGTACTCAGCAAAAACCATAGATAATGCAGTCCAAATCTCTGATATAACTTGAAATTTAGCTGATCTGCAATACCAGATACAACCTACAGAGAAGGATGGCGCTGTTTCTAGCTCTCAGTCTCTGCTATTAGACCTGATGATTCCTCTTGTGTACAGTGGATTTATGACATCTGGCCGTGTGGATTTAGCGATAATAGCTCCTCTCCAAATAAAAGATTTTTGTGATGTTTGTGATAAATGACATGAAACTGCATATTCCTGCGAGCTATAATCAATCACAGCCGTAATAGTCAGAGGGCTATAATGTACGAGCGCGACGTCTGCATTCCTGGGCCTCGTAGTCATAGCGGGGCGCTGAGTACAATGAGCCTCATTCATAGCGAGAGGTGACTTCATCCCATCTTATGCTATGGGGCTGATTCATCCACATGGGTTTAGTGTCCCCACTTCATAGGCTGTTACCATGGGGCTGGATGTAACATACCTTGCGCTAATCCTAAAATGTATAAACAGTGCGATATTCAGGTACGTCTGGTGACAGCTGATGGACGTAGACGTGTGATGTGCTTTATGGGGGTTAATCCCAGTATTTCTATAGCCCGGGGCTCTCATAGATCCATACACCCGTATATGACCTAATAGATACATCACATGGGCCGCACCTGTAGCAGCGGCCACCGTGGTTGGACTGGACCATTGTTGTTGGCCCGAGGCCTTTACACAATGATAGGCTCCAGAGGTCAAATAGATGACAGCACAGTTTTGGAAGTATTTATTTCCCATGGGCTGTTCCATTATTGGGCCACAGTATAAGGAACAAGAATGGAGGTGATTTTCTGGGTCTCCTAGTTGGGATGTCCATATACCATCTACATGGAGTCCAGAACTTCTCTGGCAGTACCATAGAGTATGAATGTGCTGGTACGGTACATGCACCACCTACGGCTCCATTTAGAAGGCCGGAACAGGACCCCTGTATTAATGATCGGTAGGGATTCCAGGGGTCACACCCCACTCATCGGCATGTTACCCCATGTTACTCTGTATATAGGGGATAACATTGAAGGGGCAGGTTATGATTTAATGTTCTCTGCAAACCTTGGGTGGAAGAATGATTGGACGCTTCTGTCCTGGAAGGTTCGTCATTACATGCACTAGCACAAGGGTAATCCAAAGCCTGGCATAGAAGTGCAGGGCAATTAATACATTTCACTATGACATCAGATTCATGTTGTCCTGGACCTGGTTGGGCAGATGGCAGAGAGCGCTGGGCATTAGGATAGAGGCCGGGCACAGCACATCACACACAGGGATGAGCGCATCGCTGTGTACTAGGGCATTACAATCCAATCTGCAGGTCACCGCAAAAGTAAACAGGATTTGATGGGGATTAGGTGGGGATGGGTGATATACAATAAGATCAGCGACGTCACTGTGCAGCCGCAGCTTCTTTTCAAGATCTCAAGACGTTTCCATCTCAGAGAGAAATTGTGTAAAAATCGCATGGGTGACCTCTAAAGGTTCAGAGGACGTAACCTGTGAATGTACACAATAAGTGACAAAAACTTGAAGGGCCAAATTGTGGCTCCTGAACTATGAGTTGGTCACTACCACCAGCAACAGGGCAACCCACCCTATAGATCCGATAACGGTGAAGCCTGATGCAACCGCCATTGCTGGAAGATGGAGGGCGCCCACACTGCTGCTTACAGGAATAGGCTAAAACCTATATTTCTAGCCTAAGATGTAGTCTTATGGGAGGATATGGAAACACGGACCACACCAGAATTGCTTCAATTTTACTTTAAGATTTATTTCAATGTGAGATGACCCGGGCCTTCACCAAAACCAAGAATCCTACATGTGCTCCACCTAACACTTACGTAATAAGAGTGTGCGGTACCTTCGCTATCCTCAACCAGTAGTCGGAGATCACAAGGCAAAATGTGAAGGGTTTATAATCTCTGGTATTTGGTCTCAATCTCTTTGGCTCGTGTTAAGTAACATTATGAAATCCAACATATGGCCCTGAGTCTCTATTCTGAGACATTTGGGAGCTCTCTGATAGTTTTTGATTATTTTTTTCTTCTTCTTTGACTTGGGTGGGCTACAGTAGACTAAACCTTTCCACAATTTACAGAGTAGAAAAGACCAAAGTTATACTTTAGAGGAAAGAAGCTTCTTGATGAGGTGATGGAAATGTTCTTACAGATGCTTCACGTCAAACTGTGCTCGGGTCGGGCTGACAAGGTGACTCGGGGTCTCTGCGGGGGCAACGCATGACGCTTTCAGCCAGAGACGAAATGAGTTTTGTGTTATGGAAGAAGTGAGTGATGTGGTTCTCAGCCCGTGGCCAAGGCATCACCTCCATTATAATCACCAAAGAGTTGGAAGAGCAGGGAACGTGCCAGAACATTATTGTGGTCACAAGGTCTTTAATGTCCTCCTAGTAATCTGCTTGTCACCTCTTCTAAGATAAGCAAATGGCGCAGACATCAAGAATGTTGGCGACGGGTGGAAAATGTGTTATCCAAACTTAAAGTGTGGTAGAAATATCTACTCGACTATAGGTCTGATCTATAATGGCACACTGATGTGTTTAGACAGGACCACACATGAATTGGTTGTGTTTCGTGACTCCATATGTCACCATCTTGGCTCCTGGTCCAAAACGAAATCAGTGGCTATGGCCATAGTAAGGTTTTGATCAGTGATGTTCTGGGTGCTCAGCTCTGGTCTCCTTTAAGACCAATAAGTGGTGCCCAGGTTCGTAAAGTCTTTACCATTATAGGGACCCCAAACACTGCCATGGATTGGTCATTAAAAAAAAAGCCCTACCGCATGTATTAAGTCAACTCAATGCACAGTTGTCCAAGCCAACCCTTGGTAATATGGTGAGAGGACACACCAATACATGTATATGGTCAGCAGGAGCGTGATCTACATAATCTATGATTGACTCTAAACACGCAATAAATTATAAAATAAAAATGATATAATATGGTTTTTCATTTCCATTAAAGCTAAAATCCAGACAGAGAAGTCGGCTTTCCAGAGCCACTGTTTTCCATCAATCTGTTATTCAATAGTAAAATCCTAACAAGATGTGACATTAATCAATATTCCGGGCCGGCGTGGGGGTTGCGACACATTTGCAGCTGGTGATTTTCCCATCGGCAGGCTGAGAACCTCGGTCGAGCTGGAGAGGATACAGAATACCTTGGCTGGAGATATCCTTCTGCTTGGCCAGACAGTTATGCAATTGTTGTTATTAAAAGACGGAGAAGAGGAACACACGGAAATCATTGACGGATCTTATCTTGCGATCTAAAGACTGTGGAAATCCAGCAGAGAACTACAAATCCCATCAGTTGTCGGATGTCTAATGGTCAACCTTTGGAGAGTCACAGGTTGTAAAGTAGTTTGATCCGCTTGATCCTTTCAATACTAACAGTGGTGTCTAAAAGGTTAGGAGTAGAGATGAGCGGAACCAGGGTTCCAGTTTGGGTTTGGATGTGCAAGGTATCGCCAGATTGGTCGCCAAACAGCCTATGAGGCAAATTGATGCCCCAAATTGAAGCCCCTACTACTATATACCCTGGCCAATCGTAACTAGCAGCAAGAGGTGTCACTTTACTGGTTTGGCAATTGAGCCGCCAATCTGCCAATACGTCCGGGCCGCACGGCCAAACCCGAACTGAAACTACAGGTCCGTGCTAGGGGCCACCTTATGTTTTACCATCGGCACTCCCTCAATGGAATTACTTGTGATAATAGATTGAGTTAACTTGGGCTGTCATCAATAATGTAATTTTGGAGATTCTTTAACCCCATTGTCGCCATCACAGTCGTTGGGCAGTGTGTCACATTAAGATTTTTACCATTACCCAGTTTTCTTGCTTTTAACAAATCAACTTAATGAACTGGATGTCCACCTAGAGGCAGATATTTCCCACGCATTGACCCGCGTCACTCTTACTGGACAACTGGACCATTGTTAAGGGGACCACAAACCATGTTCCTTCTCACCATTGATCTAGGCCGCTCTGTGCACACTTGTCTTTGGCTTTCAGCAGTGCAGTCAGGGTAGGGCCAGTAGGGTTTGGTTGATAATACATTAGCATATTGAGTAGCCTCCGTCCTACAGCGCTGCCTACTGTCTTCTACATTCCAAGCCTTCAGCCGCTGATTGTCAATTCATACTCGGCTGTTTTGACTGTACAGCATGTACGCGGCTACGGGGACCCGGGGCAAGTTGGAACAGACACTTTGTAATAATAAAATCCAGCGAGGGATGAATGAATTATTGCCTTGAGTAAACACAACCCTGAATGCTACTATGTGCTGCGCAATGTCTCCGCAGATAACATTGGAAGAGATGATGGCACTTTGAATTCCATTAAGTGAAATGAATAGGAAGATGTTTAGCCTGAAGTAATACACCAGCATTATATAATCATCAAAAGGACTAATAAAAAACATTGGACTTCAAACCCCCTACCTACATACACCTGATAAAGAAAGCCAAAAACACTGAATTTACTAAAAATCTACAATGTGATGGAAACTCTAGTCATCTTTTCACAGGTGGAGATCCATGGACAAGACTAGTTTCCTGAATTAATAGACCACGGTGCTTTACAAGGACAAGAACCACTTGTTAAAAGTTTGTTCAGTTTCTTATAGTTGTAAAACTGGTAATGACAAAGCAAATTAAGAGATGTCCTGGAATTTCTACACAATCCTACATTCTACATCACTCTATAACTCTGTAATACCCCCAAACTAGCACCTCACACCATGGCGGGTGGTAAGATACCTTAAATGAGTATCCATTTATGGTATATCCACAAATGAAAGTCTTGTTACTATTTTTGTTGTCTCCTGCCACCACTAGGAGGAGCTCATGAGTTCACTGCTCAATAATAATAATAATATTACCATAGTCAGCAAACTATGGTTAATTTGTGTGCCTTTAAATCACTTGGTATCTGAGTAGAATGAATCTTTCCCTTTATATCTTGGTTCCATGTTTCAGCATTTCTTTCTGATTATTTCCCAGCATTAATGACCTATTGTACTCTTCGTATGTTACAGTTCATGTTTCCTGACATCTGCAGTGACCCTGACTGTACAGCGCTCTGTAATCAGCGTCTTAATAGGCAGAGACCCGTCCCTTTAAGTAGTAAATCCGAGCCATTAATTCCTCCGGTGGAGCTGCATATGACTTGATTGGGGATTGCTAGGCTCCATAATTCATAACATAAATGTGGCTCTGTTTTTCTGTGTCGGCTTTCTAAAGCTGTTTTCCATTTACAACGTCATCATGATGATCTGGATCCTGTGATGCTGATTGCTCAAAAAATTATTCATAAACATAAGGAGACGGCGAAGATCGGGGGGATTAACATTGAAATGGGCTTAACGATCGTGGTTGCAGGGGGTGCGACTGCGTCTAGGCCCGTCAGAAGAGAAGAGGTCGTGTCCCAGCTGTTTGATCCGCGGCCCAGGCCTTTCTTTCACGATTATGCCGGCTATACCTGCCTCCGCTCCGGCTTCCTATTACAGGGCTGCACTTGTTCTCTGGGGTTTTGGCGGCTGGGGGAATGAATCCATACAAAAAGGCAGGAAAAGGGGCATGCCCCATTAATAAAGAGGGTGGCAATAAAAGGGGCACGGAGAGAACTTTTCTTCCTAAGTGAACCTTTTGTTGCCCCTCCACTTATTACCTGTCATTTTTCTTGCTCCCTCTCTCGTAGGAATCAAGAAAGGGGGCACATAATAAGAGAAGGGGCAAAAAATTGGGCCCATGCAAAAAAAGGTTCTGACTAAGAATGGAAGCATCAACCGATGACCGTTTTTGGTTTTTGTGTTTGCAGATTTTGCTCCTATTCTTTAAAGATTCATATTTTTCCATGCACAGAGCAGTATGAGCTTCCTACTGATGGTATTTATATTTATATTCCATGCTGTGTAGCGGGAAAAAAATTCTAAATATGGTGAAATTGACAAGAAAAACCCATTTGTGGGAATTTTCTTGTGGGCTCTGTTTTTACAGCTTGCCATGTGCTTTCCAAATTACACCTCCCCTGTATTCTCGGAGTTGGTACGATCACAGGCATAAAATAATTATATAGGTTTTATTAGTTCTTTATAGATTGAAAAAATTTGATGTGCTCGTCTGTATATAATGGGGCACATTTACTTACCCAGTGCGTTCCCCGATCCGGAATGTCTGACAAGAATGAACTCTGTCGCTATTCACTAATATCGTGCCCCCGATATCCTGCATGTGTTGCTTCACCGCTCAGGTCCGCCGGAGTTCACCATCTTCTTCCTGGTGCATGTAAGTGCTTGATCTTGTGACACAAATTTAAAGTTAAATCCCGCGCTCAGTCCGAATACGTTGGATCGTCCGACGGCCCGCCTCCGGATTCCTGTTGAAAACCGGCACCGATGCACCAAAATCCGATTGCGTGCGACACAATCTCTTTCTTAATCCCTGTCCCAGCAGCATGATCCCCGAAAACGTCGGAATACCCAACGAAAATGAGGCCACGGGACCCTTAGTAAAGTTTCACTTGCTTAATAGCAAAAAAGTGCTGTTTGTTTGGCGCTATTTTCTGTTACCTTTGGGTATAAATTGAGGGCGGACCGTTAGGAATTTTGTCCTAGGGTCCAGTGGACTTCTTACGGCACTGCCCAAGATTCTTCTAATGTTAAGGGACGACTTTGCCTTCCATTCTCTGTAGCTACAACCCTGCTTATGTCTTCTTACAATCCCCTTAAACCGTCTGGAGCACCCCATAACACCCCATACCCTTGTGTTACCCAGATTGTCTCCATGGTCCTTGTTGTGCTAGTCAGGAGAGCAGAATAGGGCAGCAGTAGTCTTCCTCTCTTCACCTCTGCGCGGTGGCTGTACATGGCTATGAAGCCGGCAGATGTGATGATGTCATCTGCCAGTTTCAGAGTCGCATACGGCCGCCACACGAAGAAGAAGAGAAGAAGACTACTGCTAATTCATGGGAGAGGGAAAAAGTGAGTAAATGTTTATTTTTTGCCCACAGTGGCATATACATCGGAGAGGAGGAGGTAATTACTGTACCTTTTCTCCAGCTGTGACTTTTGGCTACTGTGGAGCGCTGTGACTATTGGGGGACTGACACAATTGGCTACTGGTAGACACTGTGACTATTGGGAGACTGACACAATTGGCTACTGGTAGACACTGTGACTATTGGGAGACTGACACAATTGGCTACTGGTAGACACTGTGACTATTGGCTGCTATAGGGGCACATACTGACCATGCCTGTGTCTCTGGATATATAACAATATATATGTTCAGCTTTGTGGTTGCCCTCAAATGCCTGATTGGATAACAGCTTGAGTAGATGCAACTATACAGTAATAAAATTACATTCTGTCCTTTTAAGGCAACCACCAGGCTGATGTGACCCCCAATGAAAATTAGTTTGACACCCCCTACCTTGGAGATCTTGTTGATTGGGGATCCGACCTATGGGACCCCACTGATCACAAGAAGGATGGTCCCTTGTATAGACAAAGTACCAAGTCATCCATACAGCGGCTCCATTTAATTCCATGGGGTTAGTACAGCACCCAGCTATCCCTGGCAGTCCAATAGAGAATTAATGCAAAACCATCTGCTCCAATTTTGTGGGTACAGCGGGACCCCCTTTCTCTTGATCTGTTAGTTTCTAGTTGGGAATTGGAACCAGGACCCTGTAGAACACCACAACCACTAGGTGGGGGTTCCAGACCCAAAGCAATCTGATATTGATAATCTATTCTAGGCCATGGAAAGGGGCATTGTCCTGGGATGCAGTAAGCCCACCCTTGGCGCTACCCTACAATCGGACAGCCCCGTGTTATAGTGAGAATTCATAATGGTGACAGATGATATTTTACATGAATTGTTCTTGATGAAACTGCAGATGTTTGCCTGATGCAAGGAAACCCAATATCCTGGCACCGCTGTGCTATAATCTATACTGAGCCCTCAGCGACACCAGGGTCAGGGAGCCGCGTATGTGTTTGATGACGGACGCCCCGCAGCCATCTTATACTTGACATCTGTTTCATATTTAGGAAATTCATCTTTGGGTTGTGGGTTTATTTGTCCAGAGAGGCTAACGCCGATCATATGCAGAGATGTGAACCAGTCGCCGCCAGATGCTGCGCTATAATAAGATGATGGCGGTAATTTGCTGCTTCCTATTGAAAACAAAGCGCTGAGATGGAGTTCGGATGAAGACGCTCTTACACCGCACACACTTTCTCATCCCAGATGTTTAGATTCCAAGTGCTAATTAAAGGGGTTATCCATAGAAATGTCTGCTAGGTCATAAAATGGGAGAAGAGAATTTGTGACCCGTAGCCAAGTGGCCACTGTAAGACTTCGCTGGGGGATTCTGGGAAATATGCAAATATGTTTTCCAGGATGGGATAAGGAAAACAATTCCTCTTTTGGCTACCGTGTAAGGAGCTACAGAAGCATGTTACCAAAACGGCCACAATGATTATATCTCCTAACTAAATCAGTGATTGATAGGAGGAACTATGGAGAAGCTCAATGCAGAGGGCTAAGAGCACAGCAGTGTGAGGACACTCCACCAATGTACTCGGAGGAGCTACAATCCAGAATAAAACTCTACTTACCCGGTCCGAGGAGTTCACAGAAAGTGCGTTGTCCGACGATAATGCACTGTGCCGCGATTCACTAAGATCGTGCGCCCGATATCCTGCATGTGTCGCTTCCCCGCTCAGGTCCCCGGAGTTCACCTTCTTCTTCCCGGTGCATGTAAGTGCTTGGGCTTGCGACACAATTTGAAAGTTTTGAATCCTGCATTCAATCCGAATCAGTCGGATCGTTCAATGGCACGTCCTCTAAATTGTGTCGCATGGAAACCAACGCAGCTGCGCCAAAAAAGGATCACGTGCACCACAATCCCAGCGCAGACGCTTGTTAAATACCTATGCAAGCCGTGCAATCCCCGAAAGAGGTGCACTGTCCGACAAAAATGAGCAGCGCCCTTAGTAAATGAGCCCCAATATGTCACAGTCCTGCTGCTACTAACAACATACACACAGGTCTGATTACACTTCTCTCCAGGGACAACACCGGACAGTGGCTCCAGAGAAAATGCACAGAGCACAGCAGTGTGAGGACACATTCCCATAGTGCACTTGGAGAAGCTACAACCCTGGAATATAAATCTGCATTTCACAGTCCTGCTGCTACACAAAGTTATGATTACACATCTCTCCAGTGAGTGCTTTGCACTTTTCCATGGTCCCATCAGATTAAAACAATGGAGAACACCCCCTGTTAGAGCATGACGTTGAATAATGCGGCCATCTTGCCCTTCCAGGAACATTCACTAGCTCCCCGTTCTCTATGGTTTTCCCAGTGACGTTGTGTAATCAGTCTATTAATCTTGAAGTAAAGAAAGTAATGGAGACACAGAAAGCTAAGCGAGTGCTCCCCCCCTTATTCCTGCAGCCGGGGCCTCCGGTCTCCCTCCCGGGGGTCTTGCCCCATCCCTCGTCCAGGCTCTGAGTCATTTCCTACAGAAGAAACTCTGGAATCGCAACAAACTGACACCTGCACAAGTTCTGCAGTAACAAAGTCCTCCTGTGTTCTTTCAATTGTCTGTGTTAGGTTTCCACCCTGGAGACGCCGAATCTGGGCCAGAGCTCAGGAAATGGAGCTTTATTCTTTTTATAATTCTGTTTGACATCTTAAAAGATCTGCAGGGTCCAGAATTACCGCCATCATCATCGTTACATACTTTAGGTAAGACTGAAGTGGAGCTGCTGTTCACTGACCCATCTATAGGATCCCTGTATTAAAATTTGGACCCAGATTCTGGCCTTTTATAGAAATATGTAACATGGATCAACTGATCGCCATCTCCTGTCACCTGCAGTCAGCTGTGTGATTTCCCTGCAGTGGCCACTACAGGTAAAATGTGGTATTACATACTGAATGGTTACAGGGGTTTTAGGGATTTTGATATTAATTACAAATCCTTAGGTCACCGGGGGTTAATGGGAGCTAAGCTGCAGTACCTTGGCAGAGCCACTACACGGTGAACTCTGGTTTCTGCATCAAGCTCCCACCATTTTGAAGAGCCGGCACAGGAGGCACCTATTAGCTGATCGGCCCCCTCTGATTGGATATTGATTATTTATCTTAAAGGAAATCTACCATCAAATTCTACCAGCGACACTTACTCATAGATCCAGATTCTTCATTTATTTGTCATTCATGGCCTCCTTCCTTCTAGAATCAACTTTTTAAATGATGCTAATGAACCTAAAGAGCTCCTGGGGGTGTTACCAGAGCCCCTCCGTGCTTCTGTTCAAAAGTAGTAATGAGCGGACCGGTATGAATTCAGGTTCGGCCATGTTTGGTAGTGCGGACACGCACGTGAGAGCAACCATTTAAATTCTGCTGACGATTGTAAAAGCAGCATTTAAAGAGTCAACACCAGCCACTGGTGCGAGCCCCGATCATGGCCGTCAATGTCAGGGGATTGAGCCAAATCCAGATGGGTTTCACTGAAACCTATTCACGTGCTGTTACACTGTGCAGGAGCACTTCCCCCCTCCCACTATGCGCTGAAACTTTCTGCAGTGAGGTTACATGATGGAGAGGGAGGGGGAGGGGGAGACAGTGTAACAGCTTGAGAAACCAGACCACACCCCCCAGAGTCCTTCAGGCTCATTAGCATGATTTTAAAAGTTGATTTTAGAAGAAAAGAGGTGAAGGATAACAAATATAAGAAGATTATCACAGTCTCGGTGCCTGGATCTATGAGTAATGTCCCTGGTTTATCAGGATGGATTTAATGGTAGATTTCCTTTAAGGTCATCAATATGAAAATAATACAGTGGATAGGGGGCCAGGGTTTGCCATAGGGAGGGCCTCTCTGATGGCTGACCCTCCAGTCTAGGTCATAGTGGGGGTCTAATAAATGTTACACATACATAGTTGCCATTATCTCACTATGTATATTTATAACATATTACATTTACATCATACCACTATGTATATGTATATGGTGTTACTCATACCACTATGTTGGTGAGATTTTACATTATTCACTATGTATAGTATATGTAGTATCGGGGGGGGGGGGGGCATCTCACTAATGTACATGTTTTAGATTTTACTTATATCACTACGTATATGTATATGTTACATTATATCACTCTGTATATGTATATGTTACATATCACCTCTATGTATATGTTATATAGTTACATCATAACCACTATGGTATAATGTCGTTACAATTATATCACTATGTATACATACTATTATATGTTACATTATCACTGTGTGTATATGTTACTGTTTACATTATAATCACTATGTTATATGTTATATGTTACATCTCCACTCTGTATATTATATATGTTACATCATACACTATGTAATAATGTTATGTTATTATATTCACTATGTCTAATGTTGTATGTTTATATCATATCACTATTTACTGTTCTATGTTACATATATCACTACGAATATGTTATTTTTACCTTATATCGACTACGTATATATGTGGATATCATAATCATACGTCAGTGATGCGAAGGCTTTAAGAGCGCCGAATGCCCACCTGAACCCAAATCCCTTATTTAATCGCTAGGCTGGCCACCAAAATATAAGCCGTAACTGTTTGCTCCTATTCAAACAACTTATATTTCCTAAACTCTGAGGAACAGCAACCATAGAAAGATGGAATCTTTCATAATTTTCAAATTAGCTTTAAACCAATTCCCTCTTCACCAGATATCGTGCGCAGCAGGAGTCCTCCAACGAAGATAATTTGGAGGCCCTGTCTACACGATTCTCCCTCATCCTACAGTCCCAAGTAGCGAATTAAGTATCAAAAATATGACTGAAACAAGCAATCTATTTATTTGTTTGAGAACGGAGGTAAGATTCTTTAGCCTGTCTAGTGTTGCTGGGTGAAAAAACGATGGCCGAGGGTCCCGACGAGAAAGGGCTCTGAGTTGCCCGCCATCTGTGCACCATGACCAGATGATTGCGCCACCAAAACTAAGCACTACTAATATATTTATTAATGTTCAACATGCATACCACTCTGTATATGTATATATTTTTATCACTATATATAGATTGACGTCTAAGCGTGTATGATGTTATATGTTACATCCATAACTATGATATGATTAATATTACATGAATAAAATATGTTGAATATAACTATAGTAATATAATGCATTTATAGCTGTGACTTAGTTCACTAGATAAAGATAATAATCACTATCCTATTTTATAGTTATATACATATATGTTATATGAATCATACCACCTAATGTATATTGTATATGTTACATCATATCACTATGTATATAGATGTAATGTTACTCATTACCACTATGTATATGTTGATATGTTA
This sequence comes from Engystomops pustulosus, assembly GCA_019512145.1. Taxonomy (NCBI): domain Eukaryota; kingdom Metazoa; phylum Chordata; class Amphibia; order Anura; family Leptodactylidae; genus Engystomops; species Engystomops pustulosus. Next base: position 91,997,072 of record CM033649.1, read on the forward strand.
CTTATAATCCTTGTATAGTTGAATATGATTAACATTGATATACTAATATATAGTACCACATATGTAGATAAATGTTTATATGTTACATCATCTCACTATGTACTAGTTTAATATGTTTACATCTATCTCCATGTATATGGTATATTTCCATTATAAATCACTATGTATATGGTATAATACCTTGATATGCATATCACTAATGTAAGTATGTATATATTTATGACATATTTCATACCACTATGTATATGTTATATGTTACGCATATCCACTATGTAGTATGTTATGTTACATTAGATCCTATGTGTATGTATGTTTTTTATATGTTACCATTTATCCACTGTTATATGTTATATGTTCAATCATCACTACCACTGTATATTTTATTGGTTACATTATATCACTACTTATATGTTATCATTTATACTCAATCACTAGTACATGTTATTGTTTTCATTATATCACTACGTTAGTATGGTATTAGTTTACAAAAATCATAGGAAAAGCGCAAGACCCTATGTACATGTAGTGGTACTGTATATTACTACTTATAGCGTAGTATGTTTAATGATCATATCAACATATGTACATGTTATATGTTACATTATTCACGACGTATATGGTATAAATGATGTTAATAACATACCAGCAGAGTATGTATATGTTTATATGTTTACGATCATACCACTAGTATATGTGTATATGAATGTTACAGTTAATAATCACTAAAACGAGTATCGTGGATGAAAGAGTAGTTAATCATAATCACTAATGTATATGGTATGGTATGTTACATTATATCACTACGTTATGTTATATGTATACTCTCATATCAACTATGTACAGTTATATGTTACAAGGATCATGTGCTTAGTATGTGTTACATTATATCACTATAATGTTCTATTAGTGTTAACCGCATACCACTATGTATATGTTTATGTACAGTTTATATCACTATTATATAGGTTAATATGTTACATATATCACTATGTATATGTAATAGATATGTTACATCATACCATATGTATAGTTCTATTGTTACACATCATACCACTATCGTAATCAAAAAATGAATTGATATGTTTACCTTATATCACTACGTATATGTTATCTGTTATGATCATATCACATTTCATTAAGTTAATATAGATCCTACGATTTAATTATCATCTACCTTGTAATGTTATATGTTATGATCATAATCCTAGGTATATGGTCTAATGTTACTTAATCACTAAAGCACGTGATAATGGTTATACTGTTCAACATCAAAACCACTATGTATAGTATTATATGTTACATCATACCACTAATTATGGTTAATATGACATCTATTGTATGTTATTCATTATAGTACTACTATAACGTGTATATGTTACATCATCAATCGACTATGTATAAATGGTATATGTTACATTATATCACTATTACTATGGTAAATATTGTATTGACACATTATCATGTGTTATATACTTAAAAAAAATATCACTATGTACATGTTATATGTTTTTCTCATAAGTAACACTATGTATAGTTATTTTACGATCATACCACTATTATATGTATATATAGTTACACATATCACTATAGTTATGGTATATGTGTACCATCATACCACTATTATATGTTATATGTTAGCCATCCTACCACTATGTATATGTTTAATGTTAGCATTATATTCCCTACGTAATGTTATATGTTTATATCATATCACACTATGTACAGTGTTATAGTTACTATTATCAACTACGTATATGGTTATTATTAGTCTCATAGGTACATGTATACTGATTGCATATCAACCTCGTTGAAAATGTACAAAACATGGATATACTATTATATCTACACGGATATGTATATGTACATCAACCACTATGTTATTGGCAGTACTAAGTAGTGATGTGGACTAGTAGACCACATTTAATATGTACTCATCGTACATGTATATCACGACGGTCTATGTATATATGTTATAATCATTCACTCATGTACCAGGTTTATGTACTTATAATCACTACGTATATGTGTAATATGTATATCATATCACTATGTACTGTTATATGTTGCATATGTACTACATGTATTGTCACATCCATATGTATGCATGTACTTGTTTACCATCATACCACTATGTATATGTTATAAATGTGACAACATTCATACACTATGTTAGTTATTGTAAATATCACTGTTATAATTACCATACCAGCTATGTATATGTTATATGATTGACCTGTATATCACTACGTAACTGTGAATATATGTTATATCAAATATTCACTATGTACATTTATATTGAATTACACATTAATATCACTCCCTAGATGTTATTGTTTATATCTATCACTATGTATCATGTTGAATATGTGTACATTATAACACTACTATAGAAGTTTAACATGTTATCATATGTTACATCAGACACTATGTATATCTGTTATATTTACAGCATAATCCACTATGTATATGTATTGTGACAAAAGATCCACTTTATTAATTTCTTAAATCCTACGGATAGGGTATAATGTACATCATATCACTATGTTAATATGTATATGTTCATTATATCACTATGTAGATGTATGTTTACAATCATATCATGTGTTTAGTATGTTACATATAAAATCACTATGTACATGTTTATGATTACATGCATACACGTATATGTTGAGTATGTTAATCATACCACTATGTAATAATCTCATCCCCTATGTATATGTTATAATGTTTACCTCCCAACTACCACTATGATGATATGGTACTAATGGTTCCATTCTATCACTATGTATAGTTAGTAATGTACATTATAATCACTAGTCTTGGTATATGTTACATTATATCACTATGTATTGCATGTTATTATTCCATATATGTATATGTACCTCATACCACTATGCATATGTTGATGTTACAATAATCATATTAATATGTTATGATTCGTTACAGTCTTCAACCACTATGTAGTATTTATATGTTACATCATCCACTCTAGATAAATGGTTCATATGTTACAATTATAAAACTATGTATATGTTATAATTTTCATCATACACACGTACTGCATATGTTGTGATTAATAAGTCATAGAATTGTTCATCAATACCACCTGTCTATGTTATATGTTACAAAATCATACCACTATGTATATGTTATTGTTACATAGCATACCATCATGTGTTATATGTTACTATATCCTTACATATATGTATATTACATCGTATAATGTTACATTTAATGTATACTACGTATAGATATAGGTCATCTACGTATATATGTTATTGTTACGCTAATACTCCGTATATGTTTACGAAGTACATCATTTATACTCGTTAATGGGAATATCAGAATAGAAACATCTGATGCGAATGATAATGCAGATAAATCCCCCTCCCGCAGCTAATGTACATCGTTCACATCTGCTGAAATGGAAGACTTACAATGATAAGTGTGGAGGCTGGCGTGTGGCGGCAATGCTCCGGTGCTGCATGGCCTCCCCCATGCGTGCTGATGCTGAGCTCAACCTTGGGCGATGTCCCTAGCAGTTCTCTCTGCCTCTTGACAGCTGACTGTCTGATCTCAGACCTACGTAGCAAAGCCCCGCTCCTGAGGATCTGCCCTGCCAGAGTAGCTGCTCTAATTGGCAACCTGTTGTATACACTCCATTTGCCTTAATATACTCAATTATCTTTATACCACTCATCTTAGTAACAAAGGACTGATTAATATCAGTTGATCTTGCAGTACGCAGGCACCGCTGTGGAAAAGACAATCTATTTCTAAACACAACAGTGCCAAAAATATAACGTGGCTGTGCTTGTATGCGCTGGCACCCACATTCTCCGAGATATAACCAGCACATGAATGGAGATTATGGAGCAGCATCATCTGCTGTAGCGTAGCGACCTGGACCTGGTTCAAGTCCCTCCCCGTCTACATCTGCTAAGGTTTTGAGTTCTCGTCCAGTTTGCGGTGTTTCCTCCATCCCTCAGGTTCCTCCATTTCTCCCACACCATCCAACCATACTGGTAGGTTGTATTAATTGTGAGCCCCATTGGGGACAGGGACGCAATTTGTTCATGCTTTGGTGCAGCGCTGCGGAATCTTTGTGCATCTATTAAAGATTATTATATACTATCACGGAACTCTACCATTAGATCCGGGACACTTACTCACTAGAATAAAATAAGAGGAAGATGCTCCTGCAAGTGTGACAGCCATGATAACAAATATAACCACGTGCCTCCATATGAGAAGAATGTTCCCTGGTTTTGATGGTAAAAAAAAAAAGGTTACCTTTAAACACCTAATTGATGGGAATTTGGAGTGAACCCCTGTGCATTTGTTATTGAATGACACACTACCTAATATATAAACTTACTCCGAACAATATAAGAGAGAGCGCACAGCCTGGTGAAGAGGTAGCGTAAATTATTCACCAAGTGAAGGTACTACATTCAGCCAGTGGTATGTGCCCGCTGACGATCTGTGGTAATCAGAACCTTGTGTATGTTGTAAGTACAGAAGGACTTTGTAATGATAAATGTTATATTCCAGGATTGTAGCCTCACAAAGACACATGGGTCGCCCACACTGCTTTGCTCCAGAAAATCTTTTTCACTCCACTGACCGGAGATGATAGATATGTCCCTGGTGAGATTGTAATCACATTCCATGACTGTCCTCACACTGATGGCCGTTTAGCTTTGAACAATAACCAGCTCACAGTGATCCTCGCCCTATGTTGTCATCGGTTAATATTATAATTGAGTCACATCACAAGAATTTTTTTCTGTTTTGAGCTATTTTCCCTAAATTTTCCCGCGGGTTTTGGCGCACGCCAATCGGTGTGGTGGCACACCTCGATGGAAAATCGGGGATGGGCATGCCGTACAAAAACCTGACATGGAAATATACCCGTCAAACCAAAACCCACCCGCCACCAATTATTTTTTAAAAAAGTGGGTCGCTTGACGACCTGCTTACCTGCACACCCCGGCCAACCAACCCCGGCTCGGCTGGTGAACCGTCAGTGCACTCGATGTTGGAATCAGCGAGCAGCGACCACCTGGTAGAACATCGGGAAAATAGCCTAGTGAATCGCCTGGGTGACACCTGGTGGACATCGGGAGAAATCCTAGTGAATCGCCGTAAGACCCGAATCCTCCCCCACACAGAACCGCCCGCTGGAGTCGCAAAATGGCCCGGGTAAGTAATCTTCCCCACAAAGGTCTTAATTGCACCTCTCATGGAGCCATATAAAGGATAATAATACCTTACTGGTAAACAATACTTATAAGTATAAATCTCCTCTCCCCCCCCGGTATCTCATGTCAGGGTATTCCAGGATGTGTCCACACATAGATGATTCTGAGATTGTGCCGGGCCTCTCACACTTGAGGTTACCCTTCCTTTAAGTCCACTAGGACGTTTCTGTGCCCTCCCAAAGAATACTTTTACTTCCGGATAATTAAACGTGTTTATTTTACCTGACATGAGCCGCGTAGACTTGGCCGCTGTTTACTTGTGCAAGAATGTGTCTACTTTGGCGTTTTTTTTTCATTCATGTCTGGAGGGACCGCGGCTGTATTGTGCCTCCCCCCTACCAACCAAAAAAATGGGCATGTCCCACTACAGGGTGCTGTCCAGGCAGGGTGCCAGTAAGTCTCAAATAGAATATGTGAGGTCGAGGAATCAGGTATCAAGTGAGCAAGTTTTACATACAAAGCATCATGCATCACATACTGGATCAGTACAGGATAAGTAATGTCATGTATGTACACAGTGACTGCACCAGCAGCAGAATAGTGAGTGCAGCTCTGGGGTATAATACAGGATGTAACTCAGGATCAGTACAGGATAAGTAATGTCATGTATGTACACAGTGACTGCACCAGCAGCAGAATAGAGAGTGCAGCTCTGGGGTATAATACAGGATGTAACTCAGGAGCAGCACCAATCACATTAGGGGGTCATTCATTATTGGGGCAGCACCAATCACATGGGGGGGTCATTCAGTATTGGAGCAGCACCAATCACATGAGGGGGGTCATTCAGTATTGGAGCGGCACCAATCACATGAGGGGGGTCATTCAGTATTGGCACTGTGATGATTAGGAATATAACTATGTTGCATTATATGTGATCCCGGAGAGGGGGGGCAGCCTGTCAGTTTATCACATGTGCACACACAGGCTTCTTTATGTCCCCCGCGTTATACAATGTGAAATCCATCCATTTTTAGTTGTCTATTTATTTTCCTGCTTAGCTGCTCTGAAGGTTTCGGTTACACGATATTTTGATCTGTTCTCCAGCAGATTCCTAATTGGAAGCAGGTTTTCCAGTGAGACAATGGAATGGCGTGCGGAGCGTTCCCAGGAATATTATAGCCATATACTGAGCGTGGCTTTATATAAAGGGTTAACATCTCACCTTGCTGCTTTGTGACCGGCGTCCTCCATGTTGTAGACAGGACAAGGCTGGGGGGTGCACTTCCAATAAGTGGGTTTCTTTGTGTAAGCGGGATAACTTTTCCGGGCTGTGTGGAGGGTCTCTCCGCATCATAAGCTTTATCTATAAGGTGACAGAAAAGTTTGGATTAGTTCTGTAAGTTTTCAGCTCTCTTTGCACCGACTTACTGGTGAGCTAGTGTTTATCCAGAGGAGCCAATCTAAGGAGGCAGAGCTGCAGGAGGAGCCAATGAGGATACAGGGGGCGTGTCTCAGACTACCACAGACTCCCTGTAGACACTATAACTAAACTGAAGTCACTATCTATGGCTCCAGTGTCGGATTGGGTTTCCTTAGGCCCACCAGAGAAAATCAATCCGGGGGCCCACTCTTCATTATACCCCAGGAAATATACTCTAGCAGCCTTCAAATTGTGTTGTTTTCTGATGGACCTCTGGGGTTCAGTATTGGGTTGAGACAGGGCCCACCGGAGGATCCTCTGGTACTCTGGTGGGCCAGTCCGACACTGTAGCTAAAAAATGTTTGTAAATACATATTTTGAGGCCTGGAAAGTCACTTTAAAGATGTTCTCTGTTTTGGAACATACATTTTACTATATCTTATATGAGACTTCTGAATTAAATGGGTTTTCTAAGCTAAAATATTGATGATGTATAGTAAAGATATGTCTACAAATAACCCAGAAGTCAATGCAGTTATTCTGGGACCAGATCATTTACCCAATATCTACTCACTTTTCCCAAAAACTTGCATCGCTGGTGTCGGGGTTTCATGAGTTGGTGAAGATGTCAACATCACGTCTTCTAGGCCGGTCTTTGGAGAAGAAACTGGAAAGACCTCAGTTGACTTCACACTTTTACCTCCTCCGTTTAATAAAATCCTCTCAGTTTCTGTTCTTGCTTTTGCCTCCATGGACACGTGATCTCCGACATCCATTGTCGCCTGAAGAAGGTCATTCTCCATAACATAAGGAGGTAATGTGGGAGCTTGTGTTGAGGGTGGTGGCTGGTTAGGCGGCTCTGTGGACAGGTTTACGTCACTAACTTCAGCAACCACATCTACAATTTCCTTGGACTGGGCATCAGGAGACAAATATGGACCTTCTGTCTCGTTTCCTAGAGTCACTGGCTCTTCAAAGACTGTGTTGCCGTCCTTCTGATAATGTACACCGTCGTCTTGAGGAAACTCAATGTCAGCAGATATAACTTCGTTACTCTCCGGCCTGGTGTCTTGCAGGGTGGAGTATCCATCTGTGGTCCTGAATGCAGCCCGGTATCTCTCTGTGGGTTGCACACCATGGACCTTTGGTATTGTATTGTCGTCGAGAAAGTTTTCCTCTATGGTGACTTTTGGACCTGGTGAAGTGGTAAGGTCGTCGTGAGACTCTAGGCTATTATGTAGAAGTTCTTCTGTCACTTGCTTATCTCCGCTGTCTATTTGAAGTTTTTGGATGGGCGTGAAAGATCCATCATCTTCCCCCATGGCTATAGATATCAGTGTTATGGTGGAAACGGTAGGACGGACTGTGGTCAGCGTTTTGATGTCGTTCTCTTGGATATGACCTCTCTCCACGTCGTTCTGGAGTTCAGTATCATATTCTACCATTTGAGAAGAAGGCCTCATGAGGGTCATGTCTTCCTCGTGTGGAATTCTCTTTTCGGTCCCATTCTCTCTCTCATCTTCCGAGACCTTTGAGATGGTAGGATATTGTTCTTCAGAGAACATCTTATTGTATGTTTGAAAGTCATCTGGGTCTTTATTATTTTCATATGGAGATTTATTTAAGGTTTTTTCTGGATTGTCCTCCTCCGCCATAAAAGTAGCTGTTGATATCAAAGATCCAGAAGTCTTCCCAGGAGGTTTACTGATTATTACATCTTCATTATTCCTTGAAGTCCAGGTGGGGGTGTTAGTAATCTCCACCTTTGGTGCTTCTAAAGTCCCTCTTGAGGTTTCCTCAGGGAAATTCCCCAAGGAATTGTCCTTCGTAAGCTCATAGTTAATTTGCCCATCAGAAGGAGACGACTCGACAGCCAAGGTGGCCAAAAATATCCACCCCGCGAGTTGTAGACAGACGGCCATTTTTATGTTCGTTATTATCTCATTCTTCTACTGTCCCACTATGGCTGGTTCCACGTAGACGGATACACCCAGGAGACCTGTCACACAAAAGAAATGCAAAGGTTACTATTAATAGCTAATATCAACACAAAACCGTGAGCCAAGACTTTCAGCGCTCATGCACGCTTATGGAGATTGTGTCATTGTGTCTATATTATCTATGAGGAAACTACAAGTGTGTTAACCAGTAGGCACATTGGTTGGCATTGATTGAGGTTTTCTAGGTGGTCAATGCCGTGGCAAAGAGGACATTGTAGGAAATAAAAAATGCATCACCCATTTATTGACCCTTCTTCATCTACACAGGAGGACCTGGCGCATCCATACACTACACAGTCACCTTAAGGACCTCAATGTCCATGGTGTAATAACCTATGTGCCCTGCGGAGGCGCTGTAGGAAAATACAACACTTGCTGCCTGGTTTCTAACACATTTTACAGCTGGAGGTGTCAATGACACAATCCTTGGAGGACCCTTCCATGAACCACGGATTGTTCTGTGAGCGCATCCCCTAAAATAATAAAACCCAATCCATTCCCCAGGATTATTTCCAGACGGACGCACCGTGTGTTAGAACCATTTCTAGTCCCATCACTCCAAAAACTTTACCCGGCAGATAATATTTCTCACCACTTGGTAGTCGCCACCTCTCATTTCCCCTTTGAAATTCGCTAACGTTTCCTTCTTTCTGCGCGGTGTTTTGGTTAAGACCTTTCCTATTTCTGGGAATTGTACTTAAAGATAAACACACATTCTGTAGGAAAGGGATATTCCGAAGGCGCGGGAAGAATAACACAAGTCAGGAGGACCTGCTAATCATGTATCATAGGCTAATGGGCTGTCCTGAGCAACGGCTCTCTGTTATCAGCCACACTGGAGAATGCCCACTTATTCCAGGTCACTAGTGTGGGGTTTGAATGAAGCGAAGGTCTACACCCATAGGACTGATTTTGGGTATTGTACCTCTCGGGGAGAGATTGTTGACTACTAGAGATGCCTCTAAGATACACTTGGAGTTGTCAGACTTTGACAAGGGGGAGGGGCATAGGGACATACAAGAGTGTCACCCAATTGTCAGCTTATCTATACATTTCCAGGAGGAATAACAGAGGGACAACACAAGACATGGAGCAAAGGAAAGACGCTCCGGACGTGTTATTCCCTGGTGGATACGAGCATCTACTAAGGGCAGACCCCTCCTATCTGAATAGTGAGAATTCTTGAAATTGTCACACGCCATCATTAACCCTTTAGTGAGCCACGGAGGTCACATCCCAAGTGATGAGTGGCTTGTCAGAAGATCTATAGCGGCGGCCAACGAAATAACTTTGTTATGGATGTTTTGGGTGTCAGTCTTCACTGTTGTTCTGGAATTCTATTCTGTTGTGATTCTCTGATAGCCATCAGTTGTGTTATGCCGGGACTGTGTGACATATATAGGTGCATTGAGTGAGTAACGCTGCCCGTCTTGCTCTATATGACAATAAAAGCTACAGACCGGTCTTGTCCCAGACTATAAACACACATGACCTTGACCTGGTCTCTGGGTTCCCTCAAGGTGAACCTCCCATTACACACTGTTATTCCGATGGGCGGACGCAGCAGATGACCCCCCATTAGCCGCAACAATATGGATTTTACACAACTTACGGTTAAGTGGTTCTGCAGCTTCCCATGACGCCGACCGGACGACTATTGGATTTTTTAGTTTTTTTGCAACTCAGATTTCTGCTGTTAGAGAGAAAACGCTGGGGGGAGATAAAAGGTCTCATTGTGTGATATCCTGGCGCTGCCGCTGAGTCCGCAGCCAATGGTAGCGGCCGGAGCGGCGTGTAGGCATCACATGCGCCCACTACCCTCTATGCCGTGTGAAGAGCATAAACACACACTAGCTTAACCCCTTCATACTAAGGAAAGCTGAACTATAAGTCCCAATACATTCCTAATATGTCACTAGCTATAACCAAGGAAAAGTGCACAGCAGTGTTAGTAGCAGTCCAGGAGGCATGGGTTATAATACTTTTGATTATGTTGCTAGTAGCAGCAGGACTGTAACATATGGATTTATATTCCAGTATTGGAGTTTCTCCAAGTGTTTCTTAGGGTATTTCCTCACACTGCTGTGCTCTGTGCTCTCTGTAGCCAGAGTAAGGTATTGTCCCTGGAGAGATGTGTAATCAGACCTTTGTGTATGTTGTTAGTAGCATCAGGACGGTGGAATATGGATTTATATTCCAGGATTGTAGCTTCTCCAAGTGCACCTTGGGTATGTCCTCACACTGCTCTGCTCTGTGCTCTCTGCAGTCAGTATTAGGTTTTGTCCCTAAGTAAAGATGTGTAATCATACATTTGTGTATATTGCTAGTAGCAGCAGGACTGTGAAATATGGATTTGTATTCCAGGATTCTACTATTTGCTCTGATGGTGTGTCCTCACACTGCTGTGCTCTGAGCTTTCTGTATTGGACAGCTTCACAGCAACATCCATGTACATGTCTGCTGTAGGAGTCAATCAGAATACTTTTCGCATAGTAGTAGGGAGGGGTTATGAAGCACACTACAGAGTGCTAGGAACACAGCAGTGTGAGGACAGTGCCCATATAGAATCTACAATCCTGGAATATAAATCTTTAGTCAGAGTCCTGCGGCTATTAACAACATATACAATGGTATGATTACACATCTCTCCAGGGACAATACCTAACAAAGGTTGAAGATAGCACAGAGCACAGCAGTGTGAGGATATGCTCCCAGTGCATTTGGAGAACCTACAATCCTAGAATATAAATCCATATTTCACAGTCCTGCTGCTACTAACAACATACAAAACGTTATGATTACAGATCTCTCAAGGGACAATACCCATCACTGGCTGTAGAGAGCACAGAGCACAGCAGTGTGAAGACACTGCCCCTATGCTCTCATAAAAGCTTTATTCCTGGAATATAATTGCGGAGCACTGAGCGGCTTTTGGCTATATAGGAAGCTCCTGACACAACTACGTTACGCCTTTATGAATGTGTGGTCCATCCTCAGCTCTCATCGCAACGGCGCAGGGGAAGGGAACCTTCTGAATAGCACCCCCTATCTGCAAGGGGCTGCATAGCTCCCACATGAACCAATGTAACTACCCCTTGTGGTCTGTACACTCTCATCCCAACAATAGGTGCACATTTACTAAGGGTCCGCATTTTCGTCGCATTTAACAGGGGTTTTTGGCGCACGCAATCGGATTTTGGCGCATCGGCGCCGGCTTGCACGCAACACAAATCAGGGGGCGTGGCCATCAGACAACCCGAGTGATACAGACTGAGCGCGGGATTTAACATTTCGAATTGTTATCACTTACATACACCAGGAAGAAAAAGGTGAACTCCGGGGACCTGAGCGGGGAAGCGACACATGCAGGATATCGGGCGCACGAGCTACGTGAATCGCGCCGGACTTCATCTTTGTCGGACCGTCCGGATCGGGGATCGCGACAGGAGCAGGTAAGTAAATGAGCCCCAATGTGTTAGTAGGGGATTTAGTAGGTTTTTCCCATTAAACTCAAACTGCAATGTAAATGACGGCTGTACGGATGAGATGTCACCGCGGATGTGGTAACCATGGAAACAAGGAGCCGGAGCATGCAACAGGCTATAAAAACGTTATGTAATGGAGAACATAAGGTTATATACTCTCCGGCCTGGCCATGGCGGGGGTACACATGGCCTAGTAGGTGGGGGGCCCTGTGTACCTTCTAGGGGCCCGTGTAGCAGCACCTCAGTGTACTCCAGCACGTTCCGCCTCGCAGGCCGTGCGTACGGCGTATGGCATGTGGGAAATGCCGTATGTTGTTTTTGCAGACAGCTCTGGAATTCTGGATAAAACAACAGTGAAATATTTAGCGGCAGAGATGAAGCCGTTCTCCAACCACGTCTGCCAGGAGTCTGCGGGGTCCCAAACCTGATAACTAAGGCGGATGATTGTGGAACCTGAGAAAATGTATGTTACTAAAGATAGAATTAACACAGCGCCACACCTACACCCTGGCTGTGTCTGGTATTGCACCTCAGAACCATCATGTCATTGGAGTTGAGATGCAATACCAGACACGGCCTATGGACATGTGTGGCGCTGTTTCAGTTTTTCTAATTTTGTACAACCCCTAACGTATTGTTGAATATCTGACATTAAAGGGGTTTTCTTGTCAAACTACAAAACCCTCTAGTGGTCGGGGAAGGTATAAGATGGACATTATCACCTTCCCCTGAGTGACACCTGCTCCCGCTGCTTTCACCGGCCTCATCAGCATCCATGGACTTGTGACTGATGAGGCCAGTGATTGACTCGCAGTGGTATACAAGGAAACACAAGTGTTATTATGGTCTCAGCAGGCAGATCTCATTTTATTTTACCCCTTATTTCTATTTTTAGATAATTTTGGAAAATTTCTGATTAACAACTTCGTAAGTTAAAGCATCATTTTGGATATCCAGGAATTGCAACTAATTAGTGTTGACTGCTCATAAATTTACAATGTATGGATGATTGTTCTTCTATCTCTCCCCAGGGAGCTGTTACTTATCTCCTGTGAGATCTACACACACAGGATAAAGGCTCCGACATTCCCATGTGTCATATGTTACCCGTGACATCCCCTCTGTACACCTCATCTGTAATGCCATCCATATCCAAATCATGTCCAGACTGCTGACAAATCAACAGTGAGTGCAGCTCTGGAGTATAATACAGGATGTACAGGATAAGTAATGTCATGTATGTACACAGTGACTGCACCAGCAGCAGAATAGTGAGTGCAGCTCTGGGGTATAATACAGGATGTAAGTCAGGATCAGTACAGGATAAGTAATGTCATGTATGTACACATTGACTGCACCAGCAGCAGAATAGTGAGTGCAGCTCTGGAGTATAATACAGGATGTAACTCAGGATCAGTACAGGATAAGTAATGTCATGTATGTACACAGTGACTGCACCAGCAGCAGAATAGTGAGTGCAGCTCTGGAGTATAATACAGGATGTAATTTTAACAGTACAGTTTAAGTAATGTCATCAATGTACCTCCCCGCCCTGCAAGAATAAATATTTGGGTAGTGGAGTATATTATTATTATTATTGTTAGATGTTTTATTCTCTATTATTATTGCTGGGGTGGTATATATTATTATTGGGTGTGGTGATGTATGTTCTGATTATTGGAGGGTTATATACAGTTGTATGTTGTTGTTACCATTAGTCTTGTAACTGGGGTTCTTGAGCTGCTGTGTGTTCTCTGTAAAGACACATCAGATTCACTTTGATTCTGTATATATTTTCTGTATTATTGTTGTGTTATGTTGTTACATTATTTATATGTTACTAATATTGATTGTTACTTTGTGTCATGTTTTGTGTGATACCTTAGACCTATAGAATGTGATAAAATTCAACTCTTTTCAAATGCAGATTATTTCTTTATAAATTCCGTGAACTAGTATGAAATGTGAGGATATGAGGCAGAACATTCAGACATCTCCAGGGTAAGACCTTGGCACATTCCTCACATTTAAATTTTGGGGGGGTAGAGAAGCTGATGATAATTTACATGTATCTCATCTGTACAGTGATAACTATTATATGTCCATAGAGACACCTCAGATCCCCATTAATGAATGTTAACCCATTCTGCGGTCATGTGTATATCAAAACTGCACAGTCCTTCTAATACCGTACCTACAAGCATTTTGGCAAAATCTGACCAAAATCACCCAAATTGATAAAAGGAGTATCTAAAAATCAGAAAAGGTCCTTGTATTCCCATGAACTGGACCATTCTTAGACCGGATATGCTCTCTTAGCTACTCCACATTTAAGTCAATGGCGCAATACCAGACATGGCCACGGTCAGGAGTGGTGCTATTCCTGAATAAAAAGGCTCATTCCTTTTTCTCACGCTACCCCCTATAAATAAACTAAATCCCATTAACACAATTAAAAGTAAGGAATGCTAATCCCATCATTGGTGACATAGTAAACGTTTCTCCAGTCAAGTGACATGACACAGGCATAAAATACCGTACACACTATTGGGACATACGGTACCGGAGATCAGTGCAGGCCGTATAGGATTAGACCGGGGGGGGGCTCAGTGCCAGGTCCCCTTAAGCCTGGCGTTTGCTGTAGTGACAGCGTGGTCTCCTGCTCCTTCACGTGCCAGATTATGCTGCATTACCCTGCTGATCCGCAGCAGACTGATCCTGGGCAGAAGGTATATAGCTCTGCGGGAAGCAGCATGGCCCCTGGCACTGCAAGGGTTAAGATGCAATGCCACAACAATCTCACATCTGCTTTTACTAGAATTGCATGAAGCTGCATTGTGAATGGATTCTATGTACATGTTACAGCATACCACTATGTATATGTTATATGTTACATTATATCACTATGTATAAGAACCCGCCCTGTAGAGCGCTATAGCACAGATCCACAGCTCTTCCAGTAGAGAATCAGTTCCTGATGGAAGTTACTTCCCAGCTTTTGCAGTAAAATTCCAGCACAAGAGTGAGGTTATTCCACAGACTCACTGCTCTTACAGAGAAGAACATTTACATGTCATATAGTGTACATCCAGTGCTAATGTGGCTTCCAGCAGTATAAATTGGGGTCTAAGATATGCACCAGGAGATTTCCCAGCCAATGTCAAACACTCCAGGGAGGAAGAAACAGGACCCTTAGAGTGATATATAATCTATTAGGTTGGACCTTTGGCAGGTCCTGATAGTAAGACGGAAATAGCAGTCACAGCACTGAAGGCGTTCGTACTGCATTACTATGAAAGCCCCCCCCCCCCTTCTTCTGGAACCTCCCAAAATTTTAGGGTAAGTGTGAAACAATAATTTAGGGGGTTCCTCTCCTTTTGTTATACTATTGACTGTGACATCTAATTTAATGTAGTGTTACTTGGGTGGGATTTGTGTAATGTCGCATCCCTCTGCGTATGATGTCGGCATAAGTGATGTGCGAACCCTTTTGGGACTTTGAACATAAGTTTGGTTCGGTACCTGGACGAGAGCCCCTACCAGTAACACCTGCTTTCATCAATTGTGTGTGTTAACCCTTTAAATACCAATGGCAAGTGTACGCCCCCCTTTACTTTTGGAGTATTGCCCCCCCCAATAACCGTGAGCAATGATACTAGGGAAAATGTCCATAAGTGCACTTGGGCAGCACTTAAAGGGTGTTACTGATGGGGGTGAGCCCAAATGTCGAAACCTGAACTTCTGGCTGAAATCCGGTTTGTATTGTTTGGCTCTACTAAACTTCGGGGATTACGGAAAGTCTCACCTTTGTTTTCAGAGACTCGTAAAGTTCCAGGAGAGATGCCATGCCTGACTGATAAGTTAATAGGGCAGCACGGTGGCTCAGTGGTTAGTATTACAGCCTTGCAGCACGGTGGCTCAGTGGTTAGCATTACAGCCTTGAAGCGCTGGGGACCTGGGTTCAAGTCCCAGGGTCAACATCTGAAAAGAGTTTGTATGTTTCCTCCATCTTTCCAGGGGTTTCCTCCGGTTTCCTCCCACACTCCAAAACATACTGGTAGGTTGATTAGATTGTGAGCCCCATTGGGGACAGGGACTGATTTGGCAAGTTCTGTGCAGCGCTGCGTAATCTGTGTGCGCTATATAAATAAAGATTTATTATCATTTTTAATAAAAGAGCAAAAATATGGTAATTTGCTGTGGGTTCCTATTTCCTACTTTTCACTAAGACCCTTTTTTTTTACCAAGGAGACAAAACCCTTTTCCTCATCTCCATTATCGTGTCTCGTGCGTCTATCGTATTCTGCAAAATACCAACTACTACTAGAGGCGAGTGCACACAATGGAGGCGGCTGCGGGATCATACAAAGGCTCCATCAATAATGTGTGCGCTTTGTTTAGATGTTCTTTGTATGGGGGATCCCTGTGATATCCGACCAATCCGCTGTCATCCTCTGCGCCCCCCCCCCTCCTCCCTGCAAGGCGCTTTCCATCCCTCGGAGGCGAACAGATTCGGTCATACATTTATTAGTAGATTAGATCCAAACAGACACAAAATCAATGAAGTGTTTACCAAGTTTGTTCCCCGACTGTAATATTCAGTTATGTTCTTCTCTGGGGTCTACAATGACTTACTTGAAGAGAAGCTGCCATTTAAATGAACGCACCCAAAATAAATATTTCATCAAAAGCTATGACTATAATGGATTTCCCTTATCCCTAAATGCTTCCTTTCCATGGCTGCAACATTACAAAAATCAGTTTGTATATGCAACTCACCTGTTTTGAGTCCAATGATACTAATGGAGTTCGATATAAGCAGTGATCACTGCATTGCCCCGCATCCCTAGTCCTGATTGACAGGCCTCACTGCTAGGGCATGCTGCTGTGTGGAACATTGAAATAGAGCTCTGTTACATTATTGGGCACTTTAAGTCATGTGACCAGGGTGATGTCATCTAAGGTCCTGTTACATTTGTAATATCGAGCCCATGTTTGTATCTGACCACATGAAATCACAGCAGTCCCCAATGTGGGCTGCTGTGATTTCCTGTGATCAGATACATACATGGGCTCAATATTACAAATGCAACAGGACCTTAGATGACATCACTCTGGTCACCTAACATACTGAGAAGAGGCATGGATCATGGGGAGGAGTAGATAGGAGGGACTGGTCGAGAAGTTTACATTGACTGCACCAGCAGAATAGTGAGTGCAGCTTTGGAGTGTATACAGGATGTAACTCAGGATCTGTACAGGATAAGTAATGTCATGTATATACACAGTGACTGCACCAGCAGCAGAATAGTGAGTGCAGCTCTGGAGTATAATACAGGATGTAACTCAGGATCAGTACAGGATAAGTAATGTCATGTATGTACACAGTGACTGCACCAGCAGAATAGTGAGTGCAGCTCTGGGGTATAATACAGGATGTAACTCAGGATCAGTACAGGATAAGTAATGTCATGTATGTACACAGTGACTGCACCAGCAGCAGAATAGTGAGTGCAGCTCTGGGGTATAATATAGGATGTAACTCGGGATCAGTACAGGATAAGTAATGTCATGTATGTACATAGTGACTGCACTAGCAGCAGAATAGTGAGTGCAGCTCTGGAGTATAATACAGGAGGTAACTCAGGATCAGTACAGGATAAGTAATGTCATGTATGTACACAGTGACTGCACCAGCAGCAGAATAGTGAGTGCAGCTCTGGAGTATAATACAAATTGTCAACTGGTGTCCAATAATATCTCACACTACTGTTCCACGGGAATGAAGTTTTATGAACTGTTTCCAATCCCTTCTATCCTATAAACCATGATCCTTTTTCCTCATTCTCCTACGAATGAAACATATAAAATATAATGTAATTGTAAATATAAGGTAACAGTATTAGCTGTGACAATTCTTGGCTGATGTAATATCCTCTCTCGGAGGATTAGGGTGAGGAGTCGCCCCCTCTTACCGCACTATTAGCGGCTTCTATAAGTGATTTATGTTTTGTTCTCTTTGATTTTTCTTTGTACTTCTTTGTCTTTATAATGTAGTAGATGTTAGTAAGCGGCTGCGCTGCTTCGTCTTCTTCATGTAGATTTATAGGAGCAGCGTCTCGGAGGTAATGTGTTATTATCACTCGTCCTCGCAGGTTCACAAAGCGACGCTAATTGCTCTTCTGTGGGGGAAACAAAGCGCCGTTTATCGCAGAAATGCAGAAAAAGTGGCAAAGGCTTTTACAGGAAAACTCCATTGTACTTCTTCTTCAGGGAGTCTTTTATACGGCAGAGAAGGAAAGAGATTTGCAGGAGTTTTAGTGAGAAGTGAAATACTTGTAGTTATTCCAGCATTATATAGCACTGTTATTGGATAATATGGTGCTAACAGGGACTAACTATAATTCTAAACCCCCTTCAGGTTAAAAGTATATATACAATCTGCTCTTATTGCTCTATAACATGCTGCCTGCGGATAGGACACTATATACAATCTGCTCTGCTCCTCCTGCTCTATAACATGCTGCCTGCGGATAGGACGCTATGTACAATCTGCTCAGCTCCTCCTGCTCTATAACATGCTGCCTGCGGATAGGACGCTATGTACAATCTGCTCAGCTCTTATTGCTCTATAACATGCTGCCTGCGGATAGGACACTATGTACAATCTGCTCAGCTCTTATTGCTCTATAACATGCTGCCTGCGGATAGGACACTATATACAATCTGCTCAGTTCTTATTGCTCTATAACAAGCTGCTTGCGGGTAGGACACTATGTACAATATGCTGAGCTCCTCCTGGTCTATAACATGCTGCCTGCAGATAGGACACTATGTACAAACTGCTCAGCTCCTCCTGCTCTATAACATGCTGTCTGCAGATAGGACACTATGTACAAACTGCTCAGCTCCTCCTGCTCTATAACATGCTGCCTGCAGATAGGACACTATATACAATCTGCTCAGCTCCTCCTGCTCTATAACATCCTGCCTGCAGATTGGAGGGCACTATGGGGCAGATTTACTTACCTGATCCTGTCGCGATCCCTCAGTGCGTTGTCCGACGAGGATTCGTGTCTGCCGCGATTCACTAAGATCGTGCGCCCGAGTTCCTGCATGTGTCGCTTCTGCACCGAGGTCCGCCGGAGTTCACCTGCTTCTTCCCGGTGCATGTGAGTGCTTGATCTTGCAACACAATTCCGTTTTTAACTTCCAAATCCATTGGGTTGTCCGACGGCCACACTCCCGATTTCTGTCGCATGCAAGCCGGCGCCGATGCGCCACAATCCGATCGCGTGCGCCAAAAACCTCGGGGCAATCGGCACAAAATGGAAATAATTCGGACCCTTAGTAAATGCGCCCCTATGTACAATCTGTTAAGTTCCTACTGCTCTATAACAATATGCCTGCAGATAGGGCACTATGGACAATCTGCTCAGCCCCTCCTGCTCTATAACATGCTGCCTGCAGATAGGACGCTATGGACAATCTGCTCAGCCCCTTCTGCTCTATAGCATGCTACCTGCAGATAGGACACTATGGACAATCTGCTCAGCCCCTCCTGCTCTATAACATGTTGCCTGCAGATAGGGCACTATGTACAATATGTTCAGCTCCTCCTGCTCTATAACATGCTGTCTGCAGATAGGAAACTGTGTATAGTCTTCTCAGTTTCTCCTTCTCCTTTACAACATATTGCATAATGATGACACATTATGATCACACATATAAAGTATGTCAGGTTCCTTTAAAATTCTCTTACACCTATATACTTGGATTGCTACCATTGCTCTATGTATGACAATATTTTATGTATACCCTGTAATAACTTTGTATGTGAAACATAAATTTGTAACATTTTGTTTGTACTTTGGCTACAACCACAGAGAAATATTCTAGGTTTCCTACTAACAATGAATATACAGTAGGATGAAACCTCCTGTTTTCCATGTTTATGTTCCCATGTTTTCTGTTATGTAAATACATTTAAATTATTGTTAAATTCAGTATTTTGCAACCTTAAATTATTCTACAGCAGGATGTAGACCGACTGTGTTACCTAATCCCATACTTAGAAGAGTCCCCCTCTGCTAGCGACGTTCTTCCAAGTAGATCGGGAAAGAACAAAACGGGTAACACACAATGGGGGTCATTTACTTAGGGCCCGATTCACGTTTTCCCGACGTGTTACCCGAATATTTCCGATTTGCGCCGATTTCCCCTGAATTGCCCCGGGATTTTGGCCAACGCGATCGGATTGTGGCGTATCGGTGCCGGCATGCACGCGACGGAAATCGGGGGGCGTGGCCGAACGAAAACCCGACGTATTCGGAAAAAACGCTGCATTTAAAAAAAAATGTGTCTTGAAAATTGCACTTACCTTCACTCAGCCCGGCTCGGTGTATTCCATGCTCTTCAGCGCAGCAGCGCCACCTGGTGGACGTCGGAAGAACTACCTTAATGAATCCAGGCCGGACCCGAATCCACCGCAGAGAACGCGCCGCTGGATCGCGAATGGGCTGGGTAAGTAAATCTGCCCCATTGGGGCTTATTTACTAAGGGTCCGTGGATGCACTTTGGTTGGACTTTCCGACTTTTTCGGGTTTTGCACGGCTGTGACAGGTATTTAACAGGGGATTGTGGCACAGCGGCGTTGGCTTCCATGCAATAGAAATGGGGGGGTTGGCAGTCGAACGATCCGACTGATTTGGACTGAGCACTGGATTTAACTGTCAAATTGTGTAACAAGACAATGCACTTACATGCACCAGGAAGAAGAAGGTGGACTCCGGGGACCTGAGCGGGGAAGCGACACATGCAGGATATCGTGCTCATGATCTTAGTGAGAGCATTCCGGTCAGACAATGCACTTTCTGTGAACTCCACGGACCGGGTAAGTATGTGCCCCATAACCTTCCGGTAAGAGAAGGGACGAGAGCATCCAACTAAGGACACCTCCCAGAACCAAAATCAGATTGAGAGAATCCACAGGTCAGAAGTCTCCTACTGAAAGAGTCGCCATAGTGTAACACGGACCTGATAAAGATACAAAAAAGTTTTGTTATAATATTCACAAACGAGCATTTAGGCGGGCCTTAAAGGAAACCTACCAGTTCAAATGGTCGGTGTAAGCTGTAAATACCGAGCACCAGCATTAGTATTATAAACCGCTGCATCCCGGTTTATACACTTTTTAATGTTTATAGCTGTAGCTGCTTCGGCGCTGCGCGCGACCGTGCGCGCATGACGTCTCCGGCATTTCTTATGTAGGCCGTGCGCACCAAGCGCCGAAGCAGCTTCAGCTATAAACATTAAAAAGTGTTTAAACCGGGATGCAGCGGTATAACACTAACGAAAGTAAGCTCCGGCACCAGCTCACCCTGACCCGGTGCTCGGTATTTACAGCTTACACCGACCATTTGAACTGGTAGGTTTCCTTTAAGCATCAAATCAACAATTGTTAAAATTCCAGGGTAACAGTCAGATGAGACGCCAGCCAGACTCGAGTTTTGCCTTTTTTCAGCTTCTTCCGTGGCTTGTCATGAAAAAAGGGGAAACTCGAGTTATCTTTTTCCAGTCGCTGTTACACTATGGCGACTCTTTCAGTAGAAGACTTCTGACCTGTGCATTTTGGTTCTGGGAGGTGTCCTTAGTTGGATGCACTCGTCCCTGTATCATGGGAGAAGAGTTTGGCAATCAGCATGGGTCTCCGTTTGAAAGAAAGCAAGATTGTGAATCCCTACTCCTCCGACTCTCTTACCGGGAGGTACTGTGTTTGACTCATTTTGTTCTTTCCTAATCAACTTGGAAGAGCGTCGCTAGCAGAGGGGACTCTTCTTTATATGGTTTTTATATTTTTATAAACATACACTTTACCCTTTCTCGCTCCATTCTTCTGTAGCTCTAATTTGAAGGTGGCTATTGTGCACAATTTTTGGGAGATCAAAGTGTGTATAACGGTGGATAACCCCATACTTCCCAACCGTGCCGGACCCAGCGGGTCGGTCCCGGATTTTCAGGCTGATGTGCAGATGTCATCCTGCCTGCCAGCTTCTGTGCAACAAACAAATCCAGTAGGGGAAAGGAGAGAAAAGCTGATGTGGGTTTATGGAAAGAGGTAGGTACCTGGTGTTTATTATTTTTTTTTATTTGGCAGCAACAAAGGGAGTCAGAACATTCACACGGAAACCCAGTTATCACTAACAGAACCAGAACTGAGCTCACTGACCCTTTAAATCTCTAGACTTCTGGGGACCTGGAAGTCTGTGGCCAACAGCAGTTTGAGGCTCCTGCACTACACTGAGGAATGTAGGACCCAAACTGGAGCATAGCAGCAACCCCTTGGACCAATATACCATAGGTCATAGGTCACTAAAGCGTACCTGACCATTTAGGATACAGTATTTTGATATACTCTAATGTGCACAGGAGAGCAACATGTGAAACTTACTCTGCTGTAGTGGGGGAGGGTAAGACAGTGTAACAGACTGTAAAGCTACAGCACAGAGGGGCTCTGGTAACACCCCCCAGAGTCCTTCTGACTCATTAGCATAATTTTTAAAGTTGATTTTAGAAGTGAGGAGGCAATGGGTAACAAATATAAGAAGATTACCACAGTCACGGCGCCTGGAGCTATGAGTAAGTGTCACGGGTTTATTATACTGGATTTCCTTTAATATATGTCCTAGGGGTGTGTAACACCATAAACCTATGTCTTAATATCTGAGCCAAAACATCTTGGTATTGAGTATAATATGTTCTCCAAACTCTACCGTAACCCGCGTGAAACCGTAATATGAAAATCTGATTTCCCGAAATGCAAATTTATGCGAAGAACAAAGCAATTAGATATAATGAGCATAAAAGAGAATAAAAACAGAATAATCGTCAATTTTCCAGGTATTTGTGCAGTAAACTTGGATGCCGCTACTTTGTTTCTCTTAATTACGACGCCGGTGATCCGCGGTCTGCGCGTGCAAGATTTATAACACACATCAGCCGCGGGAAGCAGCTTCATATACGCTTTATATTATTAGGATCTAATAAAAGGCTGCACATAAAAGCAATAAAATATTCCAATTGATAAGTTTAAAAATTTACATAAAAAGAAAAAAAAATATTTCTTCCGGAGCCGGAATGCAAATCAACAATATCTTTTATCCGATTAAATAAATTGTAGGGAGCGATGAGAAGCGATGGCGGAACGTAATGAATCCCGGAACGCTGCCAGCAATGTACACGGTGCTATATACATCTATACAGGGAGATTACAGATACGGACGGTTCATAGTAGGGACACGCCAAGTATCTAGGAGATACAGGCAGTTAAAGACATACTAGGGAATGTGATCTGATTCTTTCCTATGTCTTTAACTCCCTTCACGTCAGTTTTTGTAGCTCCTAGAACCACAGTCCTGATGGGATCTTAAAGATGTGATTCTTGTCTTTAATATGGCACCATGACACAAGGTACTATGGAACTAAAGATTTAGATGTCTGAAGTGAAACTCCTTTTACAGCCTCTAAAAGTGACTCATCTCAGGAAAAAAAGTGACTCTTCTGAGCTCATTTGCATATGACATGGGAGGAAATTTTTTTTATATAGGTAAATAGGGGTGATTTTAATAAAAGAGGGAATTTAATGGGATAAAAGCTGGTGACAAGTCAATGGGGCAGATTTACTTACCCGGTCCATTCGCGATCCAGCGGCGCGTTCTCTGCGGTGGATTCGGGTCTTCCGACGACTCACTAAGGCAGATCCCAGGACAATACAGGGAAAATCATCGCAAAACGGAAAGATTCGGGTAACGCGTCGGGAAAACGCAAATCGGGCCCTTAGTAAATGACCCCCATTGTCTATACTCCGTATGTTGCTTCTTCTTTCATCAAACAATGGACTTCACAAGATTTCCTCAGGGTCCGGCAGGGCATTGGGCCTCCATCAAGCAGACATTATCGGACATCAGACTGGAAGATTTAAAACCTAATTAAATCTGCAACAATTAAATGACAAAAAAAACCTCATTGTTAGTTTAAGTCTTTAAGAGGTGAAGTGAATGAATGGGGCATTTAAAATTCAACGTCAATATAAAGATTTTTGGAAAGTTATTCCACCCCCGGGGTCATTAAAGGTTCATACGAAAACATCAAGTGAATGATGTTCTCATTATCCGTAAGAAATTGTCAAAAAACTATTTTTTTTTTCTCGGAATTTCAAGACAAGACCATTTTGTATTTCAAGGGAATGTACCAACTTCTAAACCCCCCCACGAGTAAAACCTGGGGGGACAGAGAAACCTCAGTGATCTGTTACATATGGATACATTGTTCATACACTTGAAAATAGACACATGTCCATCGAGTTCCACCAAGGAAGGGAAGGGATTGGATGAGAAAAGGATTGTTATTGAAAGTTTTATGCAAATTAGCTTCTTGGTGCATTGGGGGCAGCACCATGTCTAATGGTGCAATCGATACTACCTGACCCAACCCCCCCCCCCAGCACCTGCCCCTTTATATTACTCCTGTACAATGAAGGTGTAGGTTGCTGCAGCAGGTTTGACTCCGCCCCTAGTGCATCAAAAAGCTAATTTGCATAAAGATAAAAAGAGACAAATTGTGGCAAAACAAGAAGGGTATATCTGGAACGCTTATAAAGTGTCCTGCACAATGGTAGTTTAGCTTGTGGAGTGATGTGTGAATCTCTTTAAAGTTTACATTTGTTAAATTGCTGCCTAGACAATGGTTGTTAGGCAGGAGAGGGTGCACAAGACCTCATGGCCACGCCCATTATGCACTGAAAGGCTCATTTGCATGTAAATAAATTTGAAGATTTCTCAGCATTCAGTTCACAGAATTACTGAGGAAAGGTGTGATTATGATGCAAGACCCCTCCCCTACACAGCTGTTACGTTTATGTGACCAGGGAACCTGTCAGCAGAAATTAATAAACCATGACCAGTATGCTGTGAAGTGGATTAACACCTTCCAGATCACATTTCTTTCATGGTCCAATATGGTCCAGAAAATCATCCAGAAAATCAACTTTGACGGGAGATGTACAATGATTGTATGAAGTCATGGAGGCGGAGAGTTTAGTACTGAAGTCAAGCTCTCCCCACTTCAATGTTATACACCAGACTTCAGGAGAGGCAGTTAGTGATGTCCCTGGACACAGGACCATCAGTTACACAAGGTGGGCATTATTAGGTGAGAAGAAGAGAACTTCAATGCTAAACTCTCCTCCTCCTTGACTCTATCGCACCAGTTTACATCCAAATTCAATGTTGATTTTCTGAATGATAATAATAATAATTTTTTATTTATATAGCGCACACAGATTACTCAGCGCTGCACAGAGTTTGCCAAATCAGTCCCTGTCCCCAATGGGGCTCACAATCTAATCAACCTACCAGTATGTAGTGTGGGAGGAAACCGGAGGACCCGGAGGAAACCCACGCAAACACGGAGAGAACATACAAACTCTTTGCAGATGTTGACCCTGGGACTTGAACCCAGGACCCCAGCGCTGCAAGGCTGTAATGATGTCGCCACACAGGATCATGAAAGAAACATGGAAGGTGTTAAATTGTTGGATAACTTATTGCTAGTGGTTTATTAGGTAAAATTCTGCTGACAGGTTCCCTTTAAAGAGTCTAAGTCTAAGGTTTGATGGTGGAGATCAAAGCTTCCCCTGGTCTCAGCCATAAAAGTAAGACTACAGCTGTGTATTGCAGACATTGCTCATGTCCTGTAATCCACTCCTTGCACCAAGGCCTGACAATTTGTCCGCAGACACGTCCCCCAGGTGGCATAATCATAAACATTTGTATAGTACATACAGTACACATGCTATACCTGCCGCCTGACCCTCGTGTATAACATCTTAGGATGTCTGGTGGTCAAGCCTCAGCCAAGCTATAGACGCCTCAGGTGAATCTGGGAAGGAATGTTATGACGCATTGGGATTTGATTGCACTATTCAAAAAACAGGATCAGTACAGGATAAGTAATGTCATGTATGTACAGTGGCTGCACCAGCAGCAGAATAGTGAGTGCAGCTCTGCAGTATAATACAGGATGTAACTCAGGATCAGTACTGGATAAGTAATGTCATGTATGTACACAGTGACTGCACCAGCAGCAGAATAGTGAGTGCAGCGCTGTAGCATAATACAATATGAGCTTCAGGTTTTTCATGATATCATTTATTTCTGTATTTCCTTTCCAAATTCGCTCTTAGCAGATGGATAATTCAGTGATTTCATTGAAAAAAAAATTTGTTCTAAAACTGTTATCCTACCCAGACCAGTGATGTTACGTCTGTCAGTCGTGTGGCCTGTTTGCAGCTCAGTCCTGTTCAGGTAAATGGGCTTGAGCTGCAATGCTAAGTACAGCCACTATACAATGCACGGCGCTTTCCCGGGTCTCACCTTGAATCTGCTAATAACAGATCGATGGGGGTGTCCAAGAGTCGGACCTCCACAATCTACGATTGCTCATTTTTAGGGAATACTCCTTAAAGGGATGGCTCACTCTGATAATCAATCGGCTTAATTAGGATTGAGGGCCATTCCCTGCATGTTTATAGTTCACATAGTTCGGATGTTTGTCTTCATTCCCAGCTGTAACTCTATACATTTCCCTCTACTTATTTTTATCATCTTCCCGCAGCACAAATGTTATTTCATCTGATCCCCGGGGACATCACAGCTGTTCTTTACATCAGTCACCGGGATCTACTTAGAGGGACACTAGGGAAATAGTCATCTGCTGTGCAAATGCTGCTATTGTTCCCTGTTATCAGCTGTTCCCAAAAGGAAAAGATTCATCCTCTAACTAAAAAAAAATACAAAAGAAACTACAAAAAGTGGTGGCAGTGATGTAACCCAAGAACCATAATGTACATATAATGGACCCAAACATAAGGCTGAAGAACTGCACAAATCCTGGAATCTTAATACATCAATACAATGTATTCTCATCTGCTACATAGTAACAAGCCCTAAAGATTCCTGTGCGATGAATGTAACAGCAAGTCTTAAAGGGGTTGTCCACTTTCAGCAGGTATTGATATTGTGTAATGAAAAGTTCTACAATTTCCAATATACTTTTTGTATCAATTCCACGTGGTTTTCCAGATCTCTGCTTGCTGTCATTTTATTGGAAAGTTCATTGTTAACTTCCTATGGATATAAATCTGTCCCTGGTCACACAGGTGCGCAGTTTAATACCACAGAGAGTTATCAAACCTGAGTGACATAACAAGCCGTGCACCTGTGTGACATCACATGACCAGGTATATAACGAGCCGTGCACCTGTGTGACTACTGGATAAGTAATGTCATGTATGTACACAGTGACTGCACCAGCAGCAGAATAGTGAGTGCAGCTCTGGAGTATAATACAGGATGTAACTCAGGATCAGTACAGGATAAGTGATGTCATGTATGTACAGTGACTGCATCAGCAGCAGAATAGTGAGTGCAGCTCTGGGGTATAATACAGGATGTAACTCAGGATCAGTACAGGATAAGTAATGTCATGTATGTACACAGTGACTGCACCAGCAGCAGAATAGTGAGTGCAGCTCTGGAGGATGATACTAGCAGTAAGATACAACCATGTAGCATAAACCCTTCCACACCAGCAGAGAATCCCTGTAACATACAGTATATATATATACTCCCCTGTGTGTGATCCTGGTGCTGTCTGGTCTTACAGAGGGAATATTTATGTGCCAAATACCTTTCCAATCACTGCCCCTCCTCCACATAATCATTATACTCCGAGCACAATGGGATTGGGCAGAGTGTGTCGAGTCCAGCGCTCTGCACCGCCGCCATGTATATACTCTGCCTCTGCACTCGATAGGGAGAGGATTAAGAACCCGCCCTGTAGAGCGCTATAGCACAGATCCACAGCTCTTCCAGTAGAGAATCAGTTCCTGATGGAAGTTACTTCCCAGCTTTTGCAGTAAAATTCCAGCACAAGAGTGAGATTATTCCACAGACTCACTGCTCTTACAGAGAAGAACATTTACATGTCATATAGTGTACATCCAGTGCTAATGTGGCTTCCAGCAGTATAAATTGGGGTCTAAGATATGCACCAGGAGATTTCCCAGCCAATGTCAAACACTCCAGGGAGGAAGAAACAGGACCCTTAGAGTGATATATAATCTATTAGGTTGGACCTTTGGCAGGTCCTGATAGTAAGACGGAAATAGCAGTCACAGCACTGAAGGCGTTCGTACTGCATTACTATGAAAGCCCCCCCCCCCCTTCTTCTGGAACCTCCCAAAATTTTAGGGTAAGTGTGAAACAATAATTTAGGGGGTTCCTCTCCTTTTGTTATACTATTGACTGTGACATCTAATTTAATGTAATGCTACTTGGGTGCGATTTGTGTAATGTCCCATCCCTCTGCGTATGATGTCGGCATAAGTGATGTGTGAACCCTTTTGGGACTTTGAACATAAGTTTGGTTCGGTTGCCCGAACGTGAGCCCCTACCAGTAACACCTGCTTTCATCAATTGTGTGTGTTAACCCTTTAAATACCAACAGCAAGTGTACGCCCCCCTTTACTTTTGGAGTATTGCCCCCCCAATAACGGTGAGCAATGATACTAGGGAAAATGTCCATAAGTGCACTTGGGCAGCACTTAAAGAGTGTTACTGATAGCGCTCCAAATGTCGAAACCTGAACTTCTGGCTGAAATCCGGTTTGTATTGTTTGGGTCCACTAAACTTCGGGGATTACGGAAAGTCTCACCTTTGTTTTCAGAGACTCGTAAAGTTCCAGGAGAGATGCCATGCCTGACTGATAAGTTAATAGGACAGCACGGTGGCTCAGTGGTTAGCATTACAGCATTGAAGCGCTGGGGACCTGAATTCAAGTCCCAGGGTTAACATCTGCAAAGAGTTTGTATGTTCCCTCCATCTTTCCAGGGGTTTCCTCCGGTTTCCTCCCACACTCCAAAACATACTGGTAGACTGATTAGATTGTGAGCCCCATTGGGGACAGGGACTGATTTGGCAAGTTCTGTGCAGCGCTGCGTAATCTGTGTGCGCTATATAAATAAAGATTTATTATCATTTTTAATAAAAGAGCAAAAATATGGTAATTTGCTGTGGGTTCCTATTTCCTACTTTTCACTAAGACCCTTTTTTTTTACCAAGGAGACAAAACCCTTTTCCTCATCTCCATTATCGTGTCTCGTGCGTCTATCGTATTCTGCAAAATACCAACTACTACTAGAGGCGAGTGCACACAATGGAGGCGGCTGCGGGATCATACAAAGGCTCCATCAATAATGTGTGCGCTTTGTTTAGATGTTCTTTGTATGGGGGATCCCTGTGATATCCGACCAATCCGCTGTCATCCTCTGCGCCCCCCCCCCTCCTCCCTGCAAGGCGCTTTCCATCCCTCGGAGGCGAACAGATTCGGTCATACATTTATTAGTAGATTAGATCCAAACAGACACAAAATCAATGAAGTGTTTACCAAGTTTGTTCCCGGACTGTAATATTCAGTTGTGTTCTTCTCTGGGGTCTACAATGATTTACTTGAAGAGAAGCTGCCATTTAAATGAACGCACCGAAAATAAATATTTCATCAAAAGCTATGATTATAATGCATTTCCTTTGTCCCTAAATGCTTCCTTTCCATGGCTGCAACATTACAAAAATTAGTCTGTAAACCTATATGCAACTCACCTGTTTTGTGTCCAATGATAATAATGGGGTTCGGTATAAGCAGTGATTACTGCATTGCCCCGCCTCCCTAGTCCTGATTGACAGGCCTCACTGCTAGGGCATGCTGCTGTGTGGAACGTTGAAATAGAGCTCTGTTGCATTATTGGGCACTTCAAGTCATGTGACCAGGGTGATTTCATCTATGGTCCTGTTGCATTTGTAATATCGAGCCCATGTTTGTATCTGACCATATGAAATCACAGCAGTCCCCAATGTGGGCTGCTGTGATTTCCTGTGATCAGATACATACATGGGCTCAATATTACAAATGCAACAGGACCTTAGATGACATCACTCTGGTCACCTAACATACTGAGAAGAGGCATGGATCATGGGGAGGAGTAGATAGGAGGGACTGGTCGAGAAGTTTACATTGACTGCACCAGCAGAATAGTGAGTGCAGCTTTGGAGTGTATACAGGATGTAACTCAGGATCTGTACAGGATAAGTAATGTCATGTATATACACAGTGACTGCACCAGCAGCAGAATAGTGAGTGCAGCTCTGGAGTATAATACAGGATGTAACTCAGGATCAGTACAGGATAAGTAATGTCATGTATGTACACAGTGACTGCACCAGCAGAATAGTGAGTGCAGCTCTGGGGTATAATACAGGATGTAACTCAGGATCAGTACAGGATAAGTAATGTCATGTATGTACACAGTGACTGCACCAGCAGCAGAATAGTGAGTGCAGCTCTGGGGTATAATATAGGATGTAACTCGGGATCAGTACAGGATAAGTAATGTCATGTATGTACATAGTGACTGCACTAGCAGCAGAATAGTGAGTGCAGCTCTGGAGTATAATACAGGAGGTAACTCAGGATCAGTACAGGATAAGTAATGTCATGTATGTACACAGTGACTGCACCAGCAGCAGAATAGTGAGTGCAGCTCTGGAGTATAATACAAATTGTCAACTGGTGTCCAATAATATCTCACACTACTGTTCCACGGGAATGAAGTTTTATGAACTGTTTCCAATCCCTTCTATCCTATAAACCATGATCCTTTTTCCTCATTCTCCTACGAATGAAACATATAAAATATAATGTAATTGTAAATATAAGGTAACAGTATTAGCTGTGACAATTCTTGGCTGATGTAATATCCTCTCTCGGAGGATTAGGGTGAGGAGTCGCCCCCTCTTACCGCACTATTAGCGGCTTCTATAAGTGATTTATGTTTTGTTCTCTTTGATTTTTCTTTGTACTTCTTTGTCTT
The DNA here is from genome assembly GCA_019512145.1 of Engystomops pustulosus. Taxonomy (NCBI): domain Eukaryota; kingdom Metazoa; phylum Chordata; class Amphibia; order Anura; family Leptodactylidae; genus Engystomops; species Engystomops pustulosus. The sequence goes on from CM033649.1 coordinate 92,028,169, forward strand.
TATAATGTAGTAGATGTTAGTAAGCGGCTGCGCTGCTTCGTCTTCTTCATGTAGATTTATAGGAGCAGCGTCTCGGAGGTAATGTGTTATTATCACTCGTCCTCGCAGGTTCACAAAGCGACGCTAATTGCTCTTCTGTGGGGGAAACAAAGCGCCGTTTATCGCAGAAATGCAGAAAAAGTGGCAAAGGCTTTTACAGGAAAACTCCATTGTACTTCTTCTTCAGGGAGTCTTTTATACGGCAGAGAAGGAAAGAGATTTGCAGGAGTTTTAGTGAGAAGTGAAATACTTGTAGTTATTCCAGCATTATATAGCACTGTTATTGGATAATATGGTGCTAACAGGGACTAACTATAATTCTAAACCCCCTTCAGGTTAAAAGTATATATACAATCTGCTCTTATTGCTCTATAACATGCTGCCTGCGGATAGGACACTATATACAATCTGCTCTGCTCCTCCTGCTCTATAACATGCTGCCTGCGGATAGGACGCTATGTACAATCTGCTCAGCTCCTCCTGCTCTATAACATGCTGCCTGCGGATAGGACGCTATGTACAATCTGCTCAGCTCTTATTGCTCTATAACATGCTGCCTGCGGATAGGACACTATGTACAATCTGCTCAGCTCTTATTGCTCTATAACATGCTGCCTGCGGATAGGACACTATATACAATCTGCTCAGTTCTTATTGCTCTATAACAAGCTGCTTGCGGGTAGGACACTATGTACAATATGCTGAGCTCCTCCTGGTCTATAACATGCTGCCTGCAGATAGGACACTATGTACAAACTGCTCAGCTCCTCCTGCTCTATAACATGCTGTCTGCAGATAGGACACTATGTACAAACTGCTCAGCTCCTCCTGCTCTATAACATGCTGCCTGCAGATAGGACACTATATACAATCTGCTCAGCTCCTCCTGCTCTATAACATCCTGCCTGCAGATTGGAGGGCACTATGGGGCAGATTTACTTACCTGATCCTGTCGCGATCCCTCAGTGCGTTGTCCGACGAGGATTCGTGTCTGCCGCGATTCACTAAGATCGTGCGCCCGAGTTCCTGCATGTGTCGCTTCTGCACCGAGGTCCGCCGGAGTTCACCTGCTTCTTCCCGGTGCATGTGAGTGCTTGATCTTGCAACACAATTCCGTTTTTAACTTCCAAATCCATTGGGTTGTCCGACGGCCACACTCCCGATTTCTGTCGCATGCAAGCCGGCGCCGATGCGCCACAATCCGATCGCGTGCGCCAAAAACCTCGGGGCAATCGGCACAAAATGGAAATAATTCGGACCCTTAGTAAATGCGCCCCTATGTACAATCTGTTAAGTTCCTACTGCTCTATAACAATATGCCTGCAGATAGGGCACTATGGACAATCTGCTCAGCCCCTCCTGCTCTATAACATGCTGCCTGCAGATAGGACGCTATGGACAATCTGCTCAGCCCCTTCTGCTCTATAGCATGCTACCTGCAGATAGGACACTATGGACAATCTGCTCAGCCCCTCCTGCTCTATAACATGTTGCCTGCAGATAGGGCACTATGTACAATATGTTCAGCTCCTCCTGCTCTATAACATGCTGTCTGCAGATAGGAAACTGTGTATAGTCTTCTCAGTTTCTCCTTCTCCTTTACAACATATTGCATAATGATGACACATTATGATCACACATATAAAGTATGTCAGGTTCCTTTAAAATTCTCTTACACCTATATACTTGGATTGCTACCATTGCTCTATGTATGACAATATTTTATGTATACCCTGTAATAACTTTGTATGTGAAACATAAATTTGTAACATTTTGTTTGTACTTTGGCTACAACCACAGAGAAATATTCTAGGTTTCCTACTAACAATGAATATACAGTAGGATGAAACCTCCTGTTTTCCATGTTTATGTTCCCATGTTTTCTGTTATGTAAATACATTTAAATTATTGTTAAATTCAGTATTTTGCAACCTTAAATTATTCTACAGCAGGATGTAGACCGACTGTGTTACCTAATCCCATACTTAGAAGAGTCCCCCTCTGCTAGCGACGTTCTTCCAAGTAGATCGGGAAAGAACAAAACGGGTAACACACAATGGGGGTCATTTACTTAGGGCCCGATTCACGTTTTCCCGACGTGTTACCCGAATATTTCCGATTTGCGCCGATTTCCCCTGAATTGCCCCGGGATTTTGGCCAACGCGATCGGATTGTGGCGTATCGGTGCCGGCATGCACGCGACGGAAATCGGGGGGCGTGGCCGAACGAAAACCCGACGTATTCGGAAAAAACGCTGCATTTAAAAAAAAATGTGTCTTGAAAATTGCACTTACCTTCACTCAGCCCGGCTCGGTGTATTCCATGCTCTTCAGCGCAGCAGCGCCACCTGGTGGACGTCGGAAGAACTACCTTAATGAATCCAGGCCGGACCCGAATCCACCGCAGAGAACGCGCCGCTGGATCGCGAATGGGCTGGGTAAGTAAATCTGCCCCATTGGGGCTTATTTACTAAGGGTCCGTGGATGCACTTTGGTTGGACTTTCCGACTTTTTCGGGTTTTGCACGGCTGTGACAGGTATTTAACAGGGGATTGTGGCACAGCGGCGTTGGCTTCCATGCAATAGAAATGGGGGGGTTGGCAGTCGAACGATCCGACTGATTTGGACTGAGCACTGGATTTAACTGTCAAATTGTGTAACAAGACAATGCACTTACATGCACCAGGAAGAAGAAGGTGGACTCCGGGGACCTGAGCGGGGAAGCGACACATGCAGGATATCGTGCTCATGATCTTAGTGAGAGCATTCCGGTCAGACAATGCACTTTCTGTGAACTCCACGGACCGGGTAAGTATGTGCCCCATAACCTTCCGGTAAGAGAAGGGACGAGAGCATCCAACTAAGGACACCTCCCAGAACCAAAATCAGATTGAGAGAATCCACAGGTCAGAAGTCTCCTACTGAAAGAGTCGCCATAGTGTAACACGGACCTGATAAAGATACAAAAAAGTTTTGTTATAATATTCACAAACGAGCATTTAGGCGGGCCTTAAAGGAAACCTACCAGTTCAAATGGTCGGTGTAAGCTGTAAATACCGAGCACCAGCATTAGTATTATAAACCGCTGCATCCCGGTTTATACACTTTTTAATGTTTATAGCTGTAGCTGCTTCGGCGCTGCGCGCGACCGTGCGCGCATGACGTCTCCGGCATTTCTTATGTAGGCCGTGCGCACCAAGCGCCGAAGCAGCTTCAGCTATAAACATTAAAAAGTGTTTAAACCGGGATGCAGCGGTATAACACTAACGAAAGTAAGCTCCGGCACCAGCTCACCCTGACCCGGTGCTCGGTATTTACAGCTTACACCGACCATTTGAACTGGTAGGTTTCCTTTAAGCATCAAATCAACAATTGTTAAAATTCCAGGGTAACAGTCAGATGAGACGCCAGCCAGACTCGAGTTTTGCCTTTTTTCAGCTTCTTCCGTGGCTTGTCATGAAAAAAGGGGAAACTCGAGTTATCTTTTTCCAGTCGCTGTTACACTATGGCGACTCTTTCAGTAGAAGACTTCTGACCTGTGCATTTTGGTTCTGGGAGGTGTCCTTAGTTGGATGCACTCGTCCCTGTATCATGGGAGAAGAGTTTGGCAATCAGCATGGGTCTCCGTTTGAAAGAAAGCAAGATTGTGAATCCCTACTCCTCCGACTCTCTTACCGGGAGGTACTGTGTTTGACTCATTTTGTTCTTTCCTAATCAACTTGGAAGAGCGTCGCTAGCAGAGGGGACTCTTCTTTATATGGTTTTTATATTTTTATAAACATACACTTTACCCTTTCTCGCTCCATTCTTCTGTAGCTCTAATTTGAAGGTGGCTATTGTGCACAATTTTTGGGAGATCAAAGTGTGTATAACGGTGGATAACCCCATACTTCCCAACCGTGCCGGACCCAGCGGGTCGGTCCCGGATTTTCAGGCTGATGTGCAGATGTCATCCTGCCTGCCAGCTTCTGTGCAACAAACAAATCCAGTAGGGGAAAGGAGAGAAAAGCTGATGTGGGTTTATGGAAAGAGGTAGGTACCTGGTGTTTATTATTTTTTTTTATTTGGCAGCAACAAAGGGAGTCAGAACATTCACACGGAAACCCAGTTATCACTAACAGAACCAGAACTGAGCTCACTGACCCTTTAAATCTCTAGACTTCTGGGGACCTGGAAGTCTGTGGCCAACAGCAGTTTGAGGCTCCTGCACTACACTGAGGAATGTAGGACCCAAACTGGAGCATAGCAGCAACCCCTTGGACCAATATACCATAGGTCATAGGTCACTAAAGCGTACCTGACCATTTAGGATACAGTATTTTGATATACTCTAATGTGCACAGGAGAGCAACATGTGAAACTTACTCTGCTGTAGTGGGGGAGGGTAAGACAGTGTAACAGACTGTAAAGCTACAGCACAGAGGGGCTCTGGTAACACCCCCCAGAGTCCTTCTGACTCATTAGCATAATTTTTAAAGTTGATTTTAGAAGTGAGGAGGCAATGGGTAACAAATATAAGAAGATTACCACAGTCACGGCGCCTGGAGCTATGAGTAAGTGTCACGGGTTTATTATACTGGATTTCCTTTAATATATGTCCTAGGGGTGTGTAACACCATAAACCTATGTCTTAATATCTGAGCCAAAACATCTTGGTATTGAGTATAATATGTTCTCCAAACTCTACCGTAACCCGCGTGAAACCGTAATATGAAAATCTGATTTCCCGAAATGCAAATTTATGCGAAGAACAAAGCAATTAGATATAATGAGCATAAAAGAGAATAAAAACAGAATAATCGTCAATTTTCCAGGTATTTGTGCAGTAAACTTGGATGCCGCTACTTTGTTTCTCTTAATTACGACGCCGGTGATCCGCGGTCTGCGCGTGCAAGATTTATAACACACATCAGCCGCGGGAAGCAGCTTCATATACGCTTTATATTATTAGGATCTAATAAAAGGCTGCACATAAAAGCAATAAAATATTCCAATTGATAAGTTTAAAAATTTACATAAAAAGAAAAAAAAATATTTCTTCCGGAGCCGGAATGCAAATCAACAATATCTTTTATCCGATTAAATAAATTGTAGGGAGCGATGAGAAGCGATGGCGGAACGTAATGAATCCCGGAACGCTGCCAGCAATGTACACGGTGCTATATACATCTATACAGGGAGATTACAGATACGGACGGTTCATAGTAGGGACACGCCAAGTATCTAGGAGATACAGGCAGTTAAAGACATACTAGGGAATGTGATCTGATTCTTTCCTATGTCTTTAACTCCCTTCACGTCAGTTTTTGTAGCTCTTAGAGTCCTGATGGGATCTTAAAGATGTGATTCTTGTCTTTAATATGGCACCATGACACAAGGTGCTATAGAACTAAAGATTTAGATGTCTGAAGTGAAACTCCTTTTACAGCCTCTAAAAGTGACTCATCTCAGGAAAAAAAGTGACTCTTCTGAGCTCATTTGCATATGACATGGGAGGAAATTTTTTTTATATAGGTAAATAGGGGTGATTTTAATAAAAGAGGGAATTTAATGGGATAAAAGCTGGTGACAAGTCAATGGGGCAGATTTACTTACCCGGTCCATTCGCGATCCAGCGGCGCGTTCTCTGCGGTGGATTCGGGTCTTCCGACGACTCACTAAGGCAGATCCCAGGACAATACAGGGAAAATCATCGCAAAACGGAAAGATTCGGGTAACGCGTCGGGAAAACGCAAATCGGGCCCTTAGTAAATGACCCCCATTGTCTATACTCCGTATGTTGCTTCTTCTTTCATCAAACAATGGACTTCACAAGATTTCCTCAGGGTCCGGCAGGGCATTGGGCCTCCATCAAGCAGACATTATCGGACATCAGACTGGAAGATTTAAAACCTAATTAAATCTGCAACAATTAAATGACAAAAAAAACCTCATTGTTAGTTTAAGTCTTTAAGAGGTGAAGTGAATGAATGGGGCATTTAAAATTCAACGTCAATATAAAGATTTTTGGAAAGTTATTCCACCCCCGGGGTCATTAAAGGTTCATACGAAAACATCAAGTGAATGATGTTCTCATTATCCGTAAGAAATTGTCAAAAAACTATTTTTTTTTTCTCGGAATTTCAAGACAAGACCATTTTGTATTTCAAGGGAATGTACCAACTTCTAAACCCCCCCACGAGTAAAACCTGGGGGGACAGAGAAACCTCAGTGATCTGTTACATATGGATACATTGTTCATACACTTGAAAATAGACACATGTCCATCGAGTTCCACCAAGGAAGGGAAGGGATTGGATGAGAAAAGGATTGTTATTGAAAGTTTTATGCAAATTAGCTTCTTGGTGCATTGGGGGCAGCACCATGTCTAATGGTGCAATCGATACTACCTGACCCAACCCCCCCCCCCAGCACCTGCCCCTTTATATTACTCCTGTACAATGAAGGTGTAGGTTGCTGCAGCAGGTTTGACTCCGCCCCTAGTGCATCAAAAAGCTAATTTGCATAAAGATAAAAAGAGACAAATTGTGGCAAAACAAGAAGGGTATATCTGGAACGCTTATAAAGTGTCCTGCACAATGGTAGTTTAGCTTGTGGAGTGATGTGTGAATCTCTTTAAAGTTTACATTTGTTAAATTGCTGCCTAGACAATGGTTGTTAGGCAGGAGAGGGTGCACAAGACCTCATGGCCACGCCCATTATGCACTGAAAGGCTCATTTGCATGTAAATAAATTTGAAGATTTCTCAGCATTCAGTTCACAGAATTACTGAGGAAAGGTGTGATTATGATGCAAGACCCCTCCCCTACACAGCTGTTACGTTTATGTGACCAGGGAACCTGTCAGCAGAAATTAATAAACCATGACCAGTATGCTGTGAAGTGGATTAACACCTTCCAGATCACATTTCTTTCATGGTCCAATATGGTCCAGAAAATCATCCAGAAAATCAACTTTGACGGGAGATGTACAATGATTGTATGAAGTCATGGAGGCGGAGAGTTTAGTACTGAAGTCAAGCTCTCCCCACTTCAATGTTATACACCAGACTTCAGGAGAGGCAGTTAGTGATGTCCCTGGACACAGGACCATCAGTTACACAAGGTGGGCATTATTAGGTGAGAAGAAGAGAACTTCAATGCTAAACTCTCCTCCTCCTTGACTCTATCGCACCAGTTTACATCCAAATTCAATGTTGATTTTCTGAATGATAATAATAATAATTTTTTATTTATATAGCGCACACAGATTACTCAGCGCTGCACAGAGTTTGCCAAATCAGTCCCTGTCCCCAATGGGGCTCACAATCTAATCAACCTACCAGTATGTAGTGTGGGAGGAAACCGGAGGACCCGGAGGAAACCCACGCAAACACGGAGAGAACATACAAACTCTTTGCAGATGTTGACCCTGGGACTTGAACCCAGGACCCCAGCGCTGCAAGGCTGTAATGATGTCGCCACACAGGATCATGAAAGAAACATGGAAGGTGTTAAATTGTTGGATAACTTATTGCTAGTGGTTTATTAGGTAAAATTCTGCTGACAGGTTCCCTTTAAAGAGTCTAAGTCTAAGGTTTGATGGTGGAGATCAAAGCTTCCCCTGGTCTCAGCCATAAAAGTAAGACTACAGCTGTGTATTGCAGACATTGCTCATGTCCTGTAATCCACTCCTTGCACCAAGGCCTGACAATTTGTCCGCAGACACGTCCCCCAGGTGGCATAATCATAAACATTTGTATAGTACATACAGTACACATGCTATACCTGCCGCCTGACCCTCGTGTATAACATCTTAGGATGTCTGGTGGTCAAGCCTCAGCCAAGCTATAGACGCCTCAGGTGAATCTGGGAAGGAATGTTATGACGCATTGGGATTTGATTGCACTATTCAAAAAATATGTTACATTATATCACTATGTATATGTTATATGTTATATCATATCACTATGTACATGTTATATGTTACATTATATCACTACGTATATGTTATATGTTACATTATATCACTACGTATATGGTATATGTGATATCATATCACTACGTCAGTGATGGCGAACCTTTAAGCGGCCGAATGCCCAAACTGAACCCAAAATCCCCCTTATTTATCGCGAGGTGCCAACCAAAAATTAAAGCCGTAACTTGTTGCTCCCTATTCAACAACTTTATATTTGCCTCCTGAGGACATCAACACAGTAGAAAGATGGAAATCTTTCATAATTTTAGCTTCTTTCCAGTGTCCCTCTGTACACAGATGATCGTGCGGCCAGCAGGAGGTCCTCCAAAGATAATTGGGCCCTGTCTACACATTCTCCCTCTTCCTACAGTCCCAAGTAGCGAAGTAAGTATCAAAATATGACTGAAAGCAGCATCTTTTAAGTTGTTTGGAACTGGAGGAAGATTCTTTGAGTCCTGTCTGGTGTGCTGGGGCGATGGCCGGGTGCCCACAGAAAGGGCTCTGAGTGCCGCCTCTGGCACCAGTGCCATAGGTTCGCCACCACTGCACTACGTATATATGTTATATGTTACATCATACCACTATGTATATGTATATATGTTACATTATATCACTATGTATATGTTATATGTTACATCATATCACTATGTATATGTTATATGTTACATCATATATATGTTACATTATATCACTATGTATATGTTATATGTTACATCATATCACTATGTATATGTTATATGTTACATCATATCACTATGTATATGGTATATGTTACATTATATCACTATGTATATGGTATATGTTACATTATATCACTATGTATATGGTATATGTGATATCATATCACTATGTACATGTTATATGTTACATCATACCACTATGTATATGTTATATGTTACATCATACCACTATGTATATGTTATGTTACATTATATCACTATGTATATGTTATATGTTACATTATATCACTATGTATATGTATATATGTTACATCATACCACTATGTATATGTTATATGTTACATTATATCACTACGTATATGTTATATGTTATATCATATCACTATGTACATGTTATATGTTACATTATATCACTACGTATATGGACGATAACATGGACATAGTGATATAATGTAACATCTTAACATTATACATAGTGATCTGAATGTAAACATATAACATATACATAGTGTTAATGATGAACATATAACAATATACATAGTGGATGATGTAACATGTACATGAAATCCATTCACAATGCAGCTTCATGTGCAGCTAGTAAAGCCAGATGGAGCTTGTTTGTGGGCATTGAATCTTACCCTTGCAGTGCCAAGGGGGCCATGCTGCTTCCCGACAGAGCTAATACTTTCTGGCCAGGATCAGTCTGCTGAGGATAGCAGGGTGGTAAGCAGCATACTCTGGCACGTGAAGGAGCCGGAGACCAACTGTCATACAGCAAACGCCAGGCTTAAGGGGGACCTGGGAGTGCAGCTTCTGAGAGTAAATACAGGATGTACAACCAGGATCAGTACCGGGTAAGTAAACTGTATGTGGTACACAGTGACTGCACCGCAGCAGATTAGTGAGTGCAGCTCTGGGTATAATACAGGAGTAACTCAGGATTCAGTACAGGAAAGTAATGTCATGTATTGTAACAGTGACGCACCAGCGCAGACAGTGAGTGCAGCTCGCAGTCAAATACCGGAGTACATCAGGATCAGTACAGGATAAGTAATGTCATGTCTGTACACCGTGACTGCACAGCAGCAGAATAGTAAGTGCAGTCTGGAGTATCGTACAGGAGAACTAGGATCAAGACAGGATAAGTAATGTCTGTCATGTACACATGACTGAAACGCGGAATAGAGTGAGTGCAGCTCAGCAGTATAATACAGAGTGCAATCAGGATCAGTAAGGATAAGTACTGTCATGTATGTACACAGTGACTGCACCAGCAGCAGAATAGTGAGGGCGGCTATGACAGATTATACCAGATGGAACTCGGTTAGTACAGGATAAGTAATGTATGTACTGTACACAGTGACGCAAAGGCACGCGAATAGTGAGTGCAGTCTGGAGTATAGTACGGAGTAACTCAGGATCAGTAAGGCTAAGTAATGTCAGTATGTACACAGTGAACGCACCAGCAGAATAGTGAGTGCAGCTCTGCAGTATAATACAGAGAACTCAGGTCAGCACGGGATAAGTTATGTATGTGTTACACAGTGGAATGCACAGCACAGAATAGTGAGTGGAGTTGGAGATAATAGGATGAAACTGAGGATACAGTAACAGGATAAGTAATGACATGTATTTGAACAGTGGAATGCACCGCAGCAGACTAGTGAGGCAGCTCGGGGTATCACTCAGGACTGTAACTCAGCGATCATAAGGATAAGTAATGTCATGTATGTACACGTGATGCCCGCAGCAGAATAGTGAGTGCAGCGCTGGGGTATAATACAGGATTGTAACTCAGGAATCAGTCCGGATAAGTAATGTCATGTATGTACAAGTGATGCCCCAGCAGCAGATAGTGAGGCAGATCTGGGGTATAATACAGCGACGGTACCTCGGATCAGTACACGGATAAGTAATGTCATGTCTGTTACACAGACTGCACCCAGCAGCAGAATAAGTGAGTGCAGCTCTGGGATAATAAGGATGTTCTCAGGATCAGTAAAGATAAGTAATGCATTTATGTAACAGTGACTGCACCGCTGCAGAATAGTGAGTGCAGCTCTGGGGTATTATATAATTAGGATTGAAATCAGATCATAGGCTAAAGTACTGTCATGTCATGTAACCGTGACTGCACAGCAGCCGAATAGTGCAGTGCAGATCTGGGGATAACTAAGGATGTAATGTTTTAACAGTAGTTAAGTAAATTCATCATGTACTCCACGCCAGCAAGAAAAATATTGGGTAGTGGAGTAGATTATTCTTAATATTATCTTGGCGTGTTTTATTCTCTAATATTATTGCTGGTGGTATATATTATTTTGGGTGTGGTGAGGTATATTGATTATTGGAGGGTATATACAGTTGTATGTTGTGTACTATTAGTCTGTAACTGGGGTCTGGGATGTGTTGTGTTCTCTTGGAAGGACACATCAGATTCAATTTGATTACTGAATATATTTTCGTAAATTGTTGTGTCGTCTTTGTTACCATAGTCCATATTAATTAGTGTTACTAAATGATTGTTACTTGTGTCATGTTTTGCGTGATTTACCTTAGCAAGGATGGCGAACCTTTTGGAGAAGGAGTGCCAAATACAACCAATACCATTTATACGTCCGCACGTGACCAAACATGAAAATTTACAGTACGTAGTATTGATCCCTGCTGTATAACAGGTTTCAATTGTATCTGGCATCCTAGTTCACCCAATACAATAGAAAGATATGGGGAAATTGGATTGTAGCTTCCCCCAGGGTCCCCTGAAGAGGAGAATCAGGGGAACCAGGCAGGAGCTCCCAACGTACTCCAGCTCTATCAAACCTCCCACTCTCTGCTAGCCTGGCAGCCAAGGATGTTGCTTTTTAAAATGGCGATGAGCCGGCATGTGGTTTGGGCCAAGAGAAGCTTGGGTCCCTCGTCAGTTGGTGTGAGGTGGCTGCACCCGCAAGAAAACGGCTTGGGTGCAAACTTGGGCACCCGTGCCATAGTTCGCACCACTTGCTTAGACCTATTAGAATGTGATAAATCTAACTCTTTTCAAATGAGCTTATTCCATCTTTCTCAATTCCGGGGAAACCTAGGAAATGTGAGGATATGAGGAAGAACATTCAGACATCTCTAGGTAGACCTGGCACATTCCTCACATGAAATTTTGGGGGGTGGAGAAGCTGATATAATTACATGTATTCATCTGTACAGTGATAACTATTAATGTCCGCCGAGACAACTCAGATCCCATTATGAATGTTTAACAATTCTGCGGTCATGTGTTATCAAAAACTGCACAGTCCTTCACTAATGCCGTAATACAAGATTTTGGCAAATCTGACCAAAAAATCACCAAAAGTGAAAAAGGAAGATCTAAAATCGAAAAGAAAAGGTCTTCTTGTTGCCCTGAACTGGACCATTCTTAGACCGGAACTGCTCTATTAGCTACTCCACATTTAAGTCATGGCCATTACCGATGTGGGCCACGTAAGGAGTGACGCATTCCTGAATAAACGCTCATCTTGTTCTAGCCTACCCCCTATAAATAAAATCCCATTAACAAATTAAAGTACGGATGTAAATCCCATCTTGGGACCATCGTAAACGGTCCCAGTCAAGTGAATGACACAGGCATAAAATACCGTAACACAATTGGGGGACATCCGGTACCGGGGATCGAGTGCAGGCAGTATAGGATTAGGACCGGGGGGGGATCAGGCCAGGTCCCCTTAAGCCTGGCGTTGATGTGTGACAGTGTGGGTCCCAGACTCCTTCAAGTGCCAGATTATGCGGAATTACCTGCTGATCCGCAGCCGACTGACCTGGGCAGAAGGTATAAAGCACTGCGGGAAGCAGCATGGCCACTGGCACTGCAAGGGTTAAGATGAATGCCAAACATCTCCATGCTGCTTTTACTAGCATTGAAGAAGTGCCATTGTGAATGGATTCTAGTAATGTTACAGCATACCCTATGTATAGGTTAAGGTAACATTATATCACTATGTATATGTTATATGTTACTATATAACACTATGTAGATTTATTATGTTACATATGACCACTATGTATATGTATATATGTACATCTACCACTAGTATACGTTTATAGGTTAACATTATATCATATTGTATATGTATATGTTCTATTATATCAATATGTACATGGTTATGTACATTATATAATACGTAAATGTTATATGTTACATTATATATAACTTGTAATGTTATAGTTAACATACAAATGATATGTATATATGAACATACAACCACTGTATATGTATATGTACATTTATCCACTATGTATGAGAAATGGTACATTATATCACTATGCATATGGTATATGTTCTTAGATCATATGTATATGTATATGTTACATACATCACGATGTATATGATATGTTACATCATACACTATGTATATGTTATGTGACATTAATCACTATGTTAGGTATATGTTAAATAATATCACTTAGGTAATGTTATATTTTAAAACAAATAAATAGGTCACTAAGTATGTTATATGTTCATTATTTCACTAGTATATGGTAATAAGTGATATCATATCACTAAGTTCAGTGATGGAGAACATGGAAGACACAAATTAAAACATAAACGAAAAAAAACATAACAAAAAGGCCGAGAGCAAACTGAAACCCAAAATCCCTTATTAATTCGCGAGGGTTGCCAACAAAAATTAAAGCCGTAACTTGTTGTCCCTATTCAAACAACTTAATTGCCTCATGAGGACATCAACAGTAGAAAGATGGAATCTTTCATAATTTAGCTTCTTTCCAGTGTCCTCTGTACACAGAGGATGTGCGGACAGCAGGGGTCCTCCAAAGTATGGGGCCCTTGTCTACATCTTCCCTCTTCTACAGTCCAGTAGCGGATAGTAAGTACAACTATGACTGAAGCAGCATCTTTTAAGTTGTTGGAATGGAGGAGATATATGAGTTCCACCCATGTCTGGTGTGCTGGGGGATGGCAGGTGGCCCCCCGAAAGGGCTCCGAGGCCGCCTCTGGCACAGTGCCATCGGATTCGCCACCACTGCATACGTATAACGTTATATGTGTACATCAACAACTAGGTATTATATGGATATATGTTACATTATATCAATACGTATATGTATAGGTATTACTCATATCACTATGTATATGTTATCTGTTAAAATGATACAACTAGGTATATGTTATATGTTAATTATATCACTATGTATATGTTATATGTTCCATTATATCAATATGTTATATGTTATATGTTAACATTATACCACTATGTATATGTAGATGTGATCAAACCACTAGGTAGACGGTATATGTTACATCATATCACATGGATATGTTTATAGTTACATCATACCATTATGATATGTTATATGTTACCCCATTTCTCACTATGTATAGTTTATATGCTACATTATAACTATGTATATGTTATATGTTACATCATATCACTATGATGTTCTATGTTACATCATATCACTAGTTATGGTATATGTTACATTAGACACTATGTATATGGTATATGTTACCTTATAATCACTATGTATTGGTATATGTGATATCATATCATATGTACATGTATTGTTAAATCATACACTCTGTATATGTTATATGGTACATCTAACACTATACATGTTAGTTACATATATCACCAATGTAATGTTATATGTTACATTATATCATGGTATAGGTATTATATGTGAATATACCACATGTATATGTTTATAGGGTTACATTATATCACTACAGTATATGTTATATGTTATATCATATCACTATGCACATGTTATATGTAAATTATATCACTACGTCTATGGATATGTACTCATACAACTATGAATGCCTAGTCCATTAAATCACTACGTATATGTTTCGTGTTATTAAATCACTTGTACATGTTAATTGGCTAACATTATATCACTACGTACGTATGGTATATGTTACATCATACCAATAGTATATGTATATGTACAATATTACCACTATGTATATGTTATATGTTTACATTCTATCACTCGTATATGGTCTTATGTTACATCATATCACTATGTATATGGTATATGTTACATATATCAATACGTATATGTTATATGTTTAAATCATATCACTATGTACAGTTATATGAACATCATATACAGGTGTTATATGTTACCATTATATCACTATGTCATGTTTATTGTACATCATACAACATATGTATATGTTCTGTAACATTAGATCACTATGTATTGGTATATGTTACAGAATCACATGAAATGTATCTATGTTACATCATACAATATGTATATGTTCTATGTTACATCATACCCACTAGTATATTTTATATGTTACCTTAATCATACGTACGATGTTATATTTATATCATATGCCACTATGTACATGTTATATATTAATTATATCTACTAACGAAAGTTAATAATATGTTTAATCATATCCTATGTACATGTTATATGTACATATACACTACGTATTATGGTAATATGTTAATCATACCACTATGTATATGTTAATGTCATCATAACAATATGGATATGTTATATGTTACATCATACCCACTAGTGTATATGTTATAGTTACCATTATATCACTACGTATATGTATATGTTACATCAGATCACTATGTATCATTATCTGTACATATATCAAAGTATATGGTATATGTACATCATATCATGTTTATATGTTAATATATCACTCTTGTACATGTTATTGTTATCATACCTCATGTATATGTATATGTACATCATTTGTTACCACTATGTATCTGTTATATATGTTAATCATATAACTATGATAGGGTATATGTTACATCATACCATATGTATATGTATATGTAAATCATAACACTATGTATATTGTTATATGTTACATTATATGCACTACGTATATGTTAGAAGTATATCACTCCACTATGTACATGTTATATGATAACATTATATCACTACGGAATGTTTATGTTATATCAATTATCATAGGTACATCGTTAATGTACATTAACTCATACGTATATGGAATATGTTACATCATACCACTATGATTGTTATAGTTACATATACAACTAGTTATCTATTGTAATGTCATACCCACTATTGTATATGTATAGGTTACATTATATCATAGTATATGTTATATGTTATATACATCACATGGACATGTTATATGTTACATTATATCACGACGTATATTTATATGTTATATAATCACTATGTATGTTATATGTGCTACATTATATCACTATGACATGTAATGTACCATTCCACTATGTATATGTGATTGTTACATCATACCACTATGTATATGCTATATGTTACATCATACCACTAGTATATGTTGATATGTTACATCATACCACTATGTACAGTTAGATTTTACTTATATCACTATATATGTTACATTATATCACTATGTATATGTTATATGTTACATCATACCACTATGTATATGTTATATGTTACATCATACCACTATGTATATGGTATATGTTACATCATATCACTATGTATATGTTATATGTTACATTATATC